>PVKZ01001630.1:0-150000 GCA_004027375.1 Macroglossus sobrinus
TAGATGACTGACCCCTTTCCGAATTTCCTGTAGTGCAGACCTTGTAGTGGAGAATTCTCTGAATTTTTGTATGTCTGGAAAGGTCTTTATCTCTCCTTCATGTCTAAAGGAGAGCTTAGCTGGGTACATTATTCTTGGCTGGTAGTTCCTTTCATTTAATAGTTTAAATATTTAATTCCATTCATTTCTGGCTTGTAAGCTTTACTCTGAGAAGTCCGATGATAATCTAATGGGTTTTCCTTTATAAGTTACCGTTTTCTTCTCCCTGGCTGCCTTGAGAATTGTGTCTTTGTTGTTGATTTTTGATC
This sequence comes from Macroglossus sobrinus, assembly GCA_004027375.1. Lineage (NCBI taxonomy): Eukaryota > Metazoa > Chordata > Mammalia > Chiroptera > Pteropodidae > Macroglossus > Macroglossus sobrinus. Next base: position 309 of record PVKZ01001630.1, read on the forward strand.
ATTTTAATACAATGTGTCTTAGAGAAGCTTTTTTGGTGTTGAGGTAATTGCATGTCGTGTTGGCTTCTTGAATTCAAGCTCCAGCTCATTCCTTAGATTTAGGAAATTTTCGTCATCTATTTGTCTGAAAGTGCTTTGTAGTCCTTTTCCTCGCCTTCGAGAATGCCTATTATTCTTATGTTTCATTTTCTGATGATATCAACTATTTCTTGAATTTCTCTTTTGTTATTTGTCATTGTTTGGTTTCTCTCTTCTTTCTTTTGATTTATTTTTAGATTTCTTCTTCGATATCACTGATTCTTTACTCCATTTGGTTGACTCTATTTCTCAAGCTTGCTATTTTATTTTTCATCTCTTTCATTTCGTTCATCTCCAGAAGTTCTATTCTGTTCTTTCTGAGGGTTTCAGTTTATTTACTAAAGAACTCATTTTGCTCATGTAGTTGTTTTCAGTTCCTGAAGTTGTTAATATGACTCGTTTAGGAACTCACTGAGTTTTTCCAGAAGTACCATCCTGAATTCTTTCATTTAAGTCGTATATTTTTATGTGTGTAAGCTTATTTTTTTATTTTTCTTTTTGTTTCTGCAATGCCTTGTCACCTTGGTTGTTCATGGTGTTTAATGGACTATTTCTCCACCCGGACATTAATGGAAGTGTGTTCTGATTTTTTTCTAGAAAGAAGATTTATTATATAAAGGGCTCTCTTTAGCCTGTTGCTAAGAAGGCATTTTTCTTTTGGTTTCTAGTTGGTGGCGTCTAAGCCTTTTAGATCCCTGCTTTATATAGAGTCTTACTAATGCCTTTTACTTCTTATAAATATTCAATCACGCTTACTATGTTCAATCTCAGTCCCTGTCAGTGCAGCGACAGTTTCAATAGCATTTGCTCAGAATACCCTCGGGCTCCGTGGTGTTTGCTTTCAGATGATATGGCAGGGAGGTGCCCTCTGTTTGGGGCAGTAGTGGCTTGGCTCAGCTTTGCCTTTTGCATCCGCAGCTGGTAATAATCAACTGTTGTTCTCTGCCATCCCCACTTCTTTGCTTTCTGCCCGGATGTCTGGGCCCTGCCGCTGAGTGCTCGGAGCTCACATCACTCCCAGGGGGCGCTGTTTGGGGAAGTTGCTGCACCTTCTCCCCTCCCCCTTTTCCTACAGGAAGCTCTAGGGGCTGCAAGAGGCAGCTTCTTTGTTTCTCCCAGTCCACCACCTGACACCCAGAGTTCTGACCTGTGGTAACTATTATGTACAGATCCCACGCTGGGATGTGCTGGTGTGCAGTTTGGGTGTTTTTTTGTTGAATTTTAGATGTTCAGCTTGTTGTGGTTTCAAGATGAGCGATCTGGGTACATCTTTCAGTCCTCCATGTTTTTTTTAGCATCATCTTTGTATTTTGTGTGTTAACCTTCTATTTGCCCTAACCTCATAATATTGGACTAGGAACCTAGTGTTTTTCTTTTTTTTTAAATGAGCTTTAAGCTTTAGGTTCCTCTCACTGTTGTAACAGAATCTGTTATAAAATCTTCCTAGCAAATAAATTAATAATTATAAAATATTAGGAAAAGTTTTAACAAAAAAATTTTGAGACCTCTACAGCAAAACCTTAAAAATATTGGTGAGAGAAATTAAGGAAGACTTAAATAAATGAGGACATATAGCATAGATAAATATATTGTGGTGGGGGGGGTGGCTCCATAAATATATCGTGTAGTGGTTGTTAGCATGTCTTCTTTGCACAAAGAAGGTCCTGAGTTCACACCCCAGGTGGAGCCACGGACCATACCCCAGGTGTGCCAGGCCTCCCGGATTTTGCCCAGACCCCAGAGTGCACCGATTGCACCAGGCCCAAGGTGCACCTGGCCCCAGTTGTACGCTGCAGGTGTGTGGGAAGAGACGTCTCCGCTTTCAGAAATCCAGATCTTAAGGGGAAATGGCAACATTCATGGGTCAGAGGTGGAAGTGGGGGAGGGGAAATTAAAAAGGGGGGAGAAAAAATATATATCATGGCTTATAAGATTCAGTATTATTAAGATATCAGTTGTGTCTAGTCAAAATCCAAACAGGCTTTTTTTTTTTTTTAATAGAGAATGACAAGTTAATTTAAAACTCTATATGGAAATACAAAGGACTGAGAATAGCCAAAAACCATTGAAAAATGACAAAATTCGAGTATTCTACCACCTGATTTTAAGAGCTACTATAAAGCTACATTAATTAATACAGTATGGTATTAAGTATAAGGATAAGTAAATAGATCGATGGAATAGACTAGAGTCTGGAAATTGATATACTGTATCTATTTACATATATTATAAATTAATTTTTGACAAAAGTATCAAGGTAGTTCAATGAGAGGAAAAAAGTCTGTACAACAACTAGTACTAGGACAATTTGATAAACTGTTAAATGGGAAAAAAATTCTGACCCTCATTTCCTATCACACACACAAATAACTTGAGATGAATTATAGACCTAAAATAAAAACTAGAATTATGAAACTTGTAAAAGAAAACAAATGAAAATATCTTTATGACTTCGGAGTAGACAGAGTTATTAGGAAACAGAAAGCATAAATCATAAAAGGAAGAAGTGATATACTGTACTTCACCAAAGTTAAATACTTTTATTCATCAAAGACACCGTTAATAAAATGAAAAAGTGAGCCACAGCCTGATAAAAAAAAATTAGCAATACATTTATCTGATGAAGAATTTATGTCATGAGTATTTAAAAATCTCCAATAAACCAATACTTAAAAACTTGAATTGACTCTTCAGGAAAAAAAAAATACAAATGGCCAAGCATTCACATAAAAAGCACATGAGAAAGCATTCAGTATCATTAGACATCAGGGAAATGCACATTCAATGACAATGAAATGCCATTTTTTCCTGCTTTTTTTTCTTTATTATCTCAAGATAGCACTTCAAACCTATTAAAATAACTAAAAATTAAAAAACAGTGATAACACCAAATTTTGGCAAGTAAATGAAGCAACAGAACATTTTTCATTGTTAGCACAAGTGTAAAATCATAAAACCACTTTGTAGAACTGTTAAACACTTTCTTATAATGTTAAATGTATATTTACTCTGTTATCCAATGAATACACTCCTAGGAATTTTCTCAAAAGCAATGAAAACTTACGTCCAGAAAAATACCTTTACAATAATGTTCATAGCAACTTTATTTATAATATCTCAAACTGGGAGCAACCCAAATGTCCATACAGTTAAATAGATAAATTATGGTGCATCCATACAATGGTATCCTACTCAGTAATAAAAATAACATACTACAGATAACATGCAACAATGTAAAAGAATCTCAAAGTTTAAATTGAACAACATAATCCAGGCACAGAAATGAACAATTATATGATTCTTTTGATTGGGAAGTTTTATTCATGGAGATGGAAATTAGAATAGCGGCTGCCTGTAGGGATTGGGATAGGCTTGGATAGAAGCTTAAAGAAAGTTTTTGCAGTAATGGAAATATTCTACATCTTGATTGGGTTATTGGATAAACAGATGCATATAATTGTCAAAGTCATTGAATCTTATATTTAAGATCTGTGCAACTCACTGTGTAAAAACTTTATTTCAACTTTAAAAAGTTAAAAGGAAGCACTATTTTAGCAGGTATTCAAAAATGTCTGAGACAAGTACTAGCCCTAGGTGGTATTTGGAACTCTCCTAGGGACTCTCCCTATGTAGAATAAAACCTTTTTTAAAACTATGTATTACATTTATATGGTTTAAGAAACAAAACTATCCAAACAAACCTAGTGAACAAAGGGAACAGTAAAAATTCTCATTTTTGTTTCTCATTCTCCTAGTTTTCCTACCCCATAGGCAACTTCTACTCTCAGTTTCTTATTAATTCTTCCCTATACTCTTTATGCAAAAACGAATGCCCTCAATTTTTATTTAGGGTGATAGAGTCCTAAGATGACATGGTATTTAAAATTAAATATCCTGTTGATAGTCCTGAAGCATTAGAACTCTTATTGGAAAAGTGAAAGTTAGAGCCAGGGGTTCTATTTGAACAGGTCTTCACCCAAACAGGGATCATCATGACTTTTTAAAGCACAGTTTCCAGATGATTTTCACACACTGTCAGACCTCCTTGGGTAGTCAAGTTAGAAATGCTCTTTTTGGCTAGGATTCTTGCTATTTCTAACCGCTGAAGCCATCGTTTCTCTTTAAAAGCACTGTAAGAAAACAAGACAATTTATAAGGAGGGCCAATCTTGTCTCACATATAGTTGAAAGGATGGAAATTTTTAGGTTGATTTCATAGCTGTGGCTTGTTTATCTTGTTACATAAGGTAGAAAGAGGAATCTTTCTAAGACCATAAAGCTGTGGGAATGGTATTTTCATAAGGCAGTACATATTAGAAGCTTAGAACCCATAACTAGAAACAGAAAACCACTCAATGTCGTATAGAATTGTCTGGGATGACACTTTTTCTATTTGTTACTGCTAGGTGTCCCTGTACATAACATATTCCCTTACATATTCTACCTTCTGCTTCTGCTGCTGCTTCTCCACCGCAAACACATGTGTATTTTTTTATTGGTAAGATATTAAATATTTTGACAGACTTTAACTGAAATGCAATGAAACAATATTTTATGATAGCTATAAGGATAGCAAAGTCCCTGTGTCTTTATTTGTAAATTTGAATGTGATTACTCCTACTTTGTGGGAATGCAAGTGTGATTTACTATAGAAGGTTTTGCTTTTACTTGAATATTGGGGTCTTCCAAGATTCTATCCTTGGTCCTGTGTTTCTTTTTGCACGCTCATTCTGGGAGGCCTCATTTACTAATCACCCACATTCGTGACTTCTAAATGCTGACCTTTCGTAAAAGTGCATGTCTCTAATTAGCAAAAAAAAAAAAAAAAGCATTTGATAGTTGGATATCCCACAGACACTTCCAATTTACATGTCCCGCTTCAGGATCCTTGCTCGAACAGTAATTTTGCCATCCTCACCATCTCCAAAGGTAGACATAAACTCAGTTCCTCCTTATCTGTCCATTCCTATACTCACTTAGTGACAAATTTTATAGATTATGTTGCTGTTTTCCTCTTCCCTGACAACTTCTGTTCTGGTCCAGGTTTTTGTTGCCTCTCGTTTCTCTTACAGCAAAGTCTCCTAACTCTATCGTAGTCCTTTCATACCCTCCATATTACCTCCTCCTAGCGACTCTTCCACATAACTGTGGAAGAGTTGTCTTCAAAATAAAAAAAAAAAAAACTGATTGTGTGACCTGCCTGATAAAAAGAACTTTTGTTCTACCTACTACCTACTTCCTATCCTACCTACTTCCTATCCCATGGAATGGTAATAAGCAGAAACCTCTTTGAAGTCAGAAACATGACTGACAAGGGGCATGAGGGAACTTTTTGGGGTGCTAGAAATACCTTGCATCTGACTTGGATGGTGATTACATGGACGTATGCAAAATGAGCCATACATGTGAAATTGGTGCTTCTTATATTTCACAACTCAATTTCTCCTCAAGAAAGCACTACACACACTAGATACCCCAAATCATGCACATGCCCACCTTAAACAGATACCTTTGCATATTTCCATTCTGTCTAGCATCAAACTGGGCCATAATAAGTAATTACTGGATGCTTGAAAAATAAGCTCATTTTTAAAGTGCATCTGTTGATAAAACTAATCAGTATTTCCTTTCTTATGTTTACAGCCTAATTTTAAGATGGGCTATACATTTTTTCAATTAATAATTTTCTCATCTTTACTAGAATTTTAGATTATCTCTTTTTTACATTCTATTTGCGATACCTCACAAATTACAAAGATTGAAGCTATTAAGTAGTTTCTTCATTTGCCGTCAACCTCATTACCTGAATTATGCGTGTTATAACCCAAATTACTCTCACCACTAGGTGGCAACAACCTAGCTGAAATAAAATAGAAGTGAACTGAAGACCAATACAGAAAGGCAACTCAAGTAATTTAGTCTTGTTTTTTCTTTTTTTCTCATAAATTGAGTAAGGGGAAATATATATTTTTACTGTAAATATATATTTCTACTGTAATATTGGCACCAAGTAATACCTCATGAGTAGTGGATGGGACCTTATATCTGAAAAGAGTTGTGTTTTCAATGAAATCTGATGACCAATATATAAAATCTTATTTTATGCAATGTATGTGCCTGAAAAGTTCACTTTGTAGACATTTGTTTATGTCTTTAAGTGTAATAATGCATTACTTTTTAAACTTACCTTAAATATTAATGTCAGTTCTACCATCCTATCCAATATAGATCCCGCCCCCAACCTTGCCCAGTAAGTCAATTAAAGGCTTTATGGTTCAGTTTGTCAACAAATTGTTTCTTTCTTTCTTCCACTTTCATTACCATCCAGTCTTCCATAATACTTTTGATGTATCCCTCCCACATTTCAAGTTTCCCCCTTCTTTTAATTATAAGTAATAATTTATTATTAGTTTAAAAAAAAGGGGGGGGCAAGGGACCTTGCTAATTGATGCAAAATTTTTTATGGTATCTCTTTTCTTTCTGAAGCTTGAGGAGTAAAGTACTGTGCAGATTGAACTGGCCAATAAAATTAGTTTGTTTTGTCTTATACACAAGGCTAAGATGAAGTCCTTGAAGCTAGGTACTGCCCTGGAACAATCTCTATCACACTATATGGCAAGGGAGGGCTTCATTCTCTGCGCCTAGACTGGCCCTATTAAAGGTTTGCTCTTGTATGTTTAAAGAGAAAGGATTACCTGGCCATAGCTAAGCAGTAGATGGCATTTTCCCTTGGAGTTTTCCCATTGTGCTCAGAGAAGGATGCGAAGGAAGATCTGAGTAAAAAGTCAGCACTGGGTGTTGCATAGTAAAAAGATGGGTGTGAATAGCTCACTCTTGAAACTGGAGGGAGGGGGACTTGGGGAAGATATGTGTTTTTTACGAGCTTTTCTTTCTTCTTAGCTGTGGCAATAATTTTTTGCTGATTTTGTTGTTTATGTCTTTGTAATTCTGAGAATGTATTTGCATCTACCAACGGAGGAAATTTTAAGATTTGTTCTCTTTTGTCTTGCTGTGAAATTGCCAAAGGCTTGACAGGTTTTCTGCTTGCAGTATGTTCCTTGGGAGGCGATAGCTTTCCAAGAGTGCCTTGTGAGTCCTTGTTCCCAGCCTGATGCCAGTTCTTGGAGGTCATTTTTGGTTTGGTGAAACCATCCACCATCACAATGTCTCCAACTCTTGCTCCAAAGACCCTTGCTCTGCAAAGCTGGCTTTTATAAAGGTTGTGACTCTGAGCTCTGAGAATCCATTGTTTTATTTTAATATAGATCCTCATGGGGATTGAAATTTTCAGAAAAGAAACTGTGGACCACATTTTACTCTGTAAATATAATACGCAGTCTTTATGCTTGTGTTTGACCGCAATGGTCAGGGGAGTTTGTCCTGCAGCATTTTTGCATTCCAGGCATAGCACGCTGTAGTTGACAAAGGCCTTCAGAATCAACAGCTGGCCTGCTTCTGCGGCTGCATGAATGGGGCATTTAGAGACATCTGCATGAAGGGCTTCGTGGCACCATGCTCGATAAGGATGAGCACCGACCGCCTCATTGGGCCGCACGCCCTGCTTCAGGGCCCATTCGGTGAGCTCAATGTAGCCATGAAAGGCGGCAATGTACAGGGCCACCCTTTTCTGATACCTGAATGAATGAAACAAGCAGGAGTGGCAATGTTTAGCAAGTCAGAAAATAGACAAATGTAGTTACACTAAATACCCAGGAAACGTTCTAGTTAAAATGTTTCCTTCTTTTACCTAAAATGTTTTCAGAAAAGGCATGTAGTAATATAGATTCAATTGCACAGGACTTGCTTGTACACATTATCCTACTATACACATGTACATAATTCAAACTGGTTTCCTTTGAGCAGTTTTCTTTCTTATGAAAATCAAATGCTCAAATTAAAAAATCAAACTTTATATCAATTATGCAAGTACTAGAAGAAATTCAGCATGTTAAAAGAAATTGGAAAGTTGTGTATGTTTGTTTGTTTTGTCCTTATTTTCTGGCTTCTCAAAGTCTCTACTGCTATTGACGTATTCCATGAGGTTGCCCCCACCACCAGAATCACTGCCGGTGCCCTAGTCTCCTAACTGGTCTCCCATTTTCACTTATCCCCCTCCAGGCTTTTCCTCACACAATATTCAGTGATCTTTTTATTCTAGATATTAGTGAAAATCAGCATATCTGAATTTTATTCATTTTCTCAATTTGGGGAGAAGAGCCCCTCCTGGATGGACTGACTGGCCTTTGCTTTCATCTTTAGCATTCCTGTTATGAGAACTAGAGGTACTATTCACACTGAGACTAGTTGATCCTGCTTCCTAAATATATCTTTCCACAGTCTGTCCTCTTAGTCCTAAGCCTAGTTCAGGCTGCCATCGTCTCTTGACTATTTCCCCATCTCCCTGCCTGCCTCTGTTCCTCACACTGCAGCCAGAGCCAGTGTTCTAAAATTAAGATTTCATCATGGCTTTTCTCTTCCTTCAATGGTTTCCCAACACTTAAATGCTGAAATGCAAATTCCTTTACATTCTTATGGAGTCCTGTAGGAGCTGGCTCTTACCTTTAACCTCTGGCCACCAGCTCCCTCTTACTCTATGATCTACCATGTAGAACTTCTTTCACTTCCTTGAATTGATTCCCCTACCTTCACCACTCAGATCTTTGTACACATGGTTCCATCTGTTTTGGAACATGGTTTTTCTTCTCTCTACCATTTACCCAAGTACCAACGATTCAGGTCTCAATTTCAGTTCTCTTTCTCAAGATTATCCCCTAAGACTAGTTAGTTCTCCATACTATAAATTTCCATATCATCTTGCACTATGACCATGTCATAACACTTTTCACAATGATAATAGCAATAACACCTAGCAATTATATCCTGCTTACCATGTGTCGGACAACTCTCTAAGTTCCTTATAATTACTAGGTCATTTAATCTCTAAAACAGTTCTGTGAGACAGATACTATCACCATCCCCATTTTGTACATGAGGACACTGAGGAACAGGACGACTTTATCACTTGCCCAAGTTGATACAGCTAAACACTGAGGGAGTGGGGCTTTGAACCTAGGCAAATGGGCACTGGAGTTTATACTCCCAAACAATTTGCAATTCTGCTTCTTGAGGATTTGGTTACTTATTTTCTGTTTCCCCTACTGAACTATAAGCTTGCTTAAAGCATGAACCATACCTTGTTTATTACTATATTCCTAGGATCTTCCATAATACATAGCAAATACTCAATAGATAATTGTTAATTGGGTAGAGGAATAAAAAGAGCTTTTCATTGTGATCATTTATATCCTCTGAGCTCTTAGATTTCATATAAATTTTAAGTCAAATGGAAATGGTTAAGCACACGAGCACTAGAATTAAATTATCAGGAGCCTACCTTCCTTCACTGCTCCAGCCACACATATTCTACTTCATGTACTGCAAAAGTATGAGTTTTGTACTAAATTGTAGTTTGAAAAATTACTTGGGATCTTAGGAAAAGGCAGCCAATGTTTTTAGCCAACCAATTAGCAAATAGTGAGGTTTGTTTTTAAAGAAGAATTGCATGTGAGAATGTCAAGATAATTATTCTGATAGCATTAAAAAGAGCTGTTAAAAGTCTGATACCCAAATCAAACTGAAGTCACCCATTTAAATACTATTTCCTAAAGAATGTCTACCCCAATTGAAATTTATCTCCAAAGGTCACATCCCTACTGGCATCCCTGCTGTCTTATTCCAGCAAATATCTCAATAATGATGTCCGGTGGAGACGTGCCAAGTGGAACTTAGCATGGAGCAGCACACTAGCTGTGGAGTGCAGACTCAAGGTCCTATGAAAGTTCGGTAACAATTACATAAATTAATTTAGCATTTGCTTTATCTCCATACTTAAGTACTGGTCCTTCGTTTGATAAATAGCGCTGGACTTTTAGTTTTTGTCCAAAGAGACAACCCATCAGAAATTCCTTCCATCCATCCCAGACGTCCAAGCGAAGTGTTGTGCCTGTGGATCAAGAGAGGCAGTTTATAGTCTAGGCCGTCTTGTAGTTTGACAATCCATAAAACTTCTAAAGATAGCTTTCCCCAAACAGACACATGAACTAGATGCAAAATGAAAAATAACCTCAGAATAAGTTGACAGGGATGCTGTTTTCAGCTTAGGCCTTTACTGACTTGGAAAAGCCATTTAGCTTTTGTGTATTTACCTTTTCTCATTTTCACAGTGACTGCATATAATGCAGAAACATTTTTCTGCAGCTATGTTAAAACAGTCCAGTGGATATTGATTTTTGATGACATATACATCACTATGTAAACTAAAGCTGTTATGTTGAAAGAGGAAACTAAAGAAACTGTGGCATGATAATGAGCTTGCTTCTTGGGCCTTTAGCTTGTGAGTGGGCTGTGGATAGAGTTCAATGATCCTTTTGTTCTATCCTTCACAAAATAGGAGCCATTCTGTGTTGTGAATGTTTATTGCTGTTGGAGGATTTATCACTTGCTCCTCGAAAGTTTTCTCTCTCTTGATCCCTGTGACGTCACATTCCCTTTGTTCTTCAGGCAGGTATTTTCCAGGAATTTTTCCTCAGCCTTCTGATCTGCTCACTCTACACATTCCTCAGGATAAAACCCAATCTGGCTCAGCCTGACTTCCTTACCTCCTTCCAGCCTGTGTCACTTATTCTGTCCAGGATTCTCTGACCTTTCATTTGTCCTTGAGACACATCAAGTCCACTTCCATCTCAGGACCTAAAGACATAATTTTTTTTTGCTTCAAAGGGTCTTTATCCAGATTTTTACAGGGGAGTGTCTTATTCAGCTTTCAATTCAAGCATCATGTTCTCTTGAAGGATCTTCTTGGCCACCATAGCCAAAGCAATCTCTGCCACCACTGTCTCCTTTCTGCAAATACTCTTCATCCCATGACTTTAATTTCTTCATAGCCCCTATCATCAGCACTTGAAATCATTTTACTTGTGTAGAGATTTTTTTTTTCAGGCTCTTTTAGGGGTTGCTAAACAGCCTAGCACTTATTAAGTGTTCTCTAAACACTTGTCTGACTAACAGGCAATCTCAGTAATGCTAATGGCCTCATTTACCACCCATTTGCCACTCACTCCTGAGTCCAGATCTGCAGCCCATGCCTGTGCTTCAGCTCCAGATTCCTCCTGCTGGTGACTTTGCCATCCAAAGGATTACACTACCTTCACGTTGTTCTAAAAGACAACTCGTCATCTTTCATCTCCAACCTGCTTTTCCTCCTGCATTTTGTGTCTCAGTTTGTGGCACTGCTATCTTCTTTGCTACTTAAACTAGAGATTTTAAAGTTGTTCTTTCTCCTTTCCTTTTTCTTATACCCTCCATCTGTACAGCTGCTGAGACTTGCTACGTTTATCTCAGAAATGTTTAAGAACTGCTTCCTTGCCTCCATCTCAACCAGCTCCACACTATTTTAGGCCAAGATAATCTCCTACCTAAATCTACTTTGAGAAGCTCCTGACAACCTTTTCTCTCTTTATCAAGGTCTCTGCTCAAATGTCATCTCCTTTTCTGGCAAACTATCTAAAATAGCTTCCCTCCACCTTACCACATCAATCTCTATCCTCTTATCCTGCTTTCTGTTACTTTATAGTTCTTATTTCTATTTAAAATTTAATATTTTTATGTTAACTTGATGGTGCTTGCCTTTTCCCACTGAAATACAAGCTTCAAGAAGGTAAGAACCTCACTGCTCTTGCTCGTAGTTCTATGCCTGCTTTTTCAATGGTGCCTGGCTCATGGTGAATATTCAGTTAATGTTTGTTAAATTAAGTTCTGTGCCACTCCCCAAATCCATTCTGGGCATCTGCGGTCCTCTACACACTTAGCAGGCCAGAAGGCTGGCCTGCACTTAGCAGCACACAGGCTGTTTCTGACCTTGGGGCTTCTTCTTTTGCTTCCCCTTCTGTCTGAATTCTTACGACTCCTTCCCCAACCCCTGCTACCAATAGTTTATAATACAAGACTGTCATCATCTTCTTCAGGAAGCTCTCCTTGACCGCACTATCTTCTCGCTTTTCCAGATAGGTTAGACTGCTCAACTGGTTGCCATGATATACTTTGAAACTCTTTATCATTTATTTCTGCTTTGGAATTGCCAGTTTGCAAACACTAATAGAGAACTCTTTGAGCCCAAGCATCAAATCTCATACAGTCTGTGGCTCAGTTTTAGTTATGCTGTTGCATTGCAAGGAGGCCTTCTATAAAATGGATTTATTATACTTGAGACAATAACCAGAAATGGTGTACATTAGGGATTAAGGCCATAGAAACTCTCTTGTGCCCTCGATGTTTCTTTGTGTGTCTTCTCTTTTTCTCTACCAACAAGCTGCCCAGCTTACGGTTGCTATCCTATGACAGCTCTGGCATGCATGCAGTATTGCTTTATCATGACCCAGTCTTACTTCATGACACCTTTCATTTTCTGCACCTTCCAATAACAAATTTTGTCTCTCCACATTTCCCAATTTGAATTTATAGAATAATAATGAATAATAATATATTGAATATGAACAGCTAATATTCATTGAATGCTTATTATATGCTCTGCATTGTTCGAGATTTTACATGAATAAACTAATTTAAGATTCACAACAAGCCTAAGTGATAGGTTGTATTATTTCTCCATTTGACAGCTAAGGAAACTGAGACATTATGAGATTAAGTAACTTGCCCAGATTTTACATACCCAGTAAGTAGCAGAACTAGGAGTTGGACATGGACAAGCTGGTTCTTATGCCCATATTCCTGTCCTCTGTGTCATACTTGTCTCCAAACAAGTCTAATTGGCTTAGCCGTGATAGCTGATGTCACTGGACATCCTATAGATGTTAAATTAAGTTCTGTGCCACTCCCCCAATCCATTCTGGGCATCTGCGGTCCTCCATACACTTAGCAGGCCAGCAGGCCTTTTTGAATCAACTTTATAGCCTTGACAGTAGGAGCTGGAATGTGCTTATGACTTAAGTTATTCATATATATCTTCAGGCTCAGACACATAGTAGGTTCATAATAAATACTTGTAGATAAGAAGGAAAGGAGGGAGGGAGGTAGAGAGGGATGTTGGCCTCATTAGCATTTTGGAGGCATACAAAGCTTTTAAACGTGCTTATTTTTGTTGGCTAGGACAGTGTAACACCCATAATCTTAGGGTCACAGAATACTGAAGATAAAAAGGCCAGCTCACTCAGTGGCCCCTTTTTATAGACCAGGAAGCTGAAGCACAAAGATATGGGTAAATTGCCTGGAGTTACACAGTAAACTGGAAGTAGAATTTGGCCTGGGATTTATGTCTTTAGGACTGTAGAATGCCAAGAAAGTGTCTTCCTTTCAGTTGCTTTCTTTTTCTTTTCTTTCTGCCTCCTTCTCTTTTCCTTCTTGCCTCAACTGCACAGGTAGACACACAGCCAAGTATATGTTCTCTCTGCTCAGTCTTTGCTTTCTGGTTGTTCTATGTTAAACATGTTATCCTGAAGTGAAGGTTGGCCCTCTGTTACTTTTTACTTCGGTTTTATATTTCTTGACTTTGGCCTCACTTTCCTCTGTGTGTGGATTACTATTTGCCGAGCTTATTTACCCACAGAGCCTGGTCATCCCCACTGCCCCCCAGCTTGCCTCCACTGTCACAAATCTGGCCTCAGCTAGGAGAGCTCACTCTTTGCTGGAAAATTATAGAATTGTTCTGTAGAGTCCATGTAGTTGTTCTGCAGATATCTGTAGAAATGCCATGATGAACATTTTCCAAAATATGGATCATCCTCATATAATAGATTTAGTTTCTCTAAAGCTTCTTGCTGTTCTTAAACTTTCTTACAAAATGTTTGATTCTTAGGGGTAGCACTGGAAACAAAATACTGTTCCAAGTGCATTTATTTTATCTTTTGACTTAAATGATTTGCTATGTTTTTAGTTTACTATGAAAATCACAGATGAACTTGAAAAGCTTTAGCTTGGCATTATACAACCCAGTCTCCTTGGTCCTGCACAGCTGAAATCACACAGCCTCCATTTGAAGAACCAGACCAGTCCCAGAGCCAGAGAACAATCTTATTTTAACTAGGAAGGGATATGTTAAGATTCTAGGCCAGCAGCTCAGAGGTTTGGTGGAAAGTTGGTGTTCCTGTTCATCCTGCTCAGATGTTGTCCTCATTCTAGTAACTTGCCTTAATTCTCTTGATGAAGCCCTCAGAGCATAAGTCCTAGTATCTTAGCTTACCCTTTGGGTTTTAGAACAGAGGTCTCATCTCTGTTTTCTGAGCCTAGAACTGAAGTTCTTACACTGAACCCCAGTCTCTGGGGTTAAAGTTCTAGAACATGTTGTCAGAGCCTTCAGTGTCAAACAACCAGCTTATGTAGGTTCCCACCTCTTAGGTCATTCATTCATTTATTCATTTACTACCTTGATGCTATGCTATGGTTCACCCATCAAGTCCCTGTCAAATCTTCCTGAGGCTCACCTTCTGCTTATTCTTGATTTTACCAGTTGCCAATTGCAGACTGACCTGCCTATTTAAGGACTCCCACTACCAGGACTTATTTGATGCTAACCTCCCTCTGCTAGATATCTACAGGTGGAGTCTTTCTGGTCCATCTTTCCTTCTCTAAGTGGTTGCCTCACCTTAGCTTCTCAGCTCTCCCTAGCTCAACCTGTCTACTGCTAATGAGCCCTGATTCTCAAAACTACAGAGAAAGCTATATGATTTAAATTCTCATCAATAGTAGGAGACCTCTATTAAGCCCTATATTTTATTCTGCTTTAATTCTCTATCTGGGAATTAAATGTTATGGGTGTTAAAACTATCTGTTTCAGTTTCTTGCAATAAAGCAGTCCTTTCTCAAAGAATAAAGATAACAATGGATGGGTTTTCTCTTAATGCTCAACCTTTGTTTATCCAGAGAATTTCTAAGTAAGTTAACTGGCACCATTTATTAGCTAATCCTTTCATACCAATCGATTTGTAATGCCTCCTTGTCACACATTAAATTCCTTTATAAGCTTAGGAATTCTGTTGTGAAATAGACATTTACTTGAAAAATGCTATGTTCTGTAAAATACCACTAAAATCTATAACTGAAGTGAAAGTAGTTTTACTTTCACAGGAAAGCAGGTGTGAGCAATAGTGCCCATCCTAGGGAATAGTGTTCAGCTTCTCCCCATGTAGTCCCTATATCCCAAGTTTCTGGATTCTCTGTCTCTATACTCTGGGGTCTGCCTATTGGACTTGGACTTTTTCTTCCTAAATGTGGAAACCATTTCCCTGGTTTGGGTTTCTGCTCATGGGAAACAAAATGAAACACTGATCAGAACTTAAAGAGTACCAATAGTAATAGGTTTCAATAAAGGCTTGCTCGGTTGGCAGTATAAATTGTTGGAAACAACCTAATCTTGAGTGTGCGATTACTGTTTATTAGCAGTATGACCTTGAGCAGGTCTCTTAACTTCTCTGAGCCTGTTTTCTCATCTGTAAAAGGAATTAAAATGGCACAGTAGGTCTCCAAGGGGCCTAAGGGAGCTTGATAGAGGAACCCTGGAGCCAGCCCAGATTTCAGGGTCTGAGCTGACGGGGGCCTGCTCCTGGAACAGTCTCTTGGATATGGTGTGTTCAGGCTGGCCATGAATACATGCATGAGACATTTAAAGTGAAAAGTACCAATGGTATCATCCTGTAAAGAAAAGGCATTTGCTCATTCATTCATTTGTTTAGGCACACCTTCTTCCACAAAGGATTAATGTCAGTTTATAAACATATATAAGATGTAAGCAGACAAGCACACAGATAAGAAGATGTAAGAGCCAGGATAGAGACTTAAGAGCTAGAAATGGGCTAAAATGAACATCTATCTCATATAAGTTGTTACAAGAAAAGAGGTGTGTGTGTGTGTGTGTGTGTGTGTATTTATATGATGTGCTACTAAGTCACAAAATCACGAAGTTTAGGGGATGTTTAGATTTGATAAATTCTTGATAAGTTAATCATTAAATATTACACCACCAAAAAATTTGTTAATTTCTTATTACCTTCTTTTTAATCCCTACAAAATTCCTGTCTCCATCCACTTTATTGAAACTGCTCTCTCTGAGTTCACCAATAAAACCAGTAAGCCAAATCAAAAGTTTTTTTCTCAGACATTGTTTTTGGCCTTTTACCAGCATCCTAGAAGTCTCTTTTTTATCATCTGCAATAATGCAAAGTCCCAGTTCTCCTCCTGACTCTAACAGTTTTCTGGGTATCATTTTCTGACTCCTCTTTGATCTACTTGCACTAACTTGAAGGTATCTTTAGTCCTTGGCCCTCGACATATACCTCTCTATTTACTGTCTAAGGAAACCAGATCTTATAGGGTTCATTGCCCAACTCCATGGGCAGGACACCTACAACAATATCTGCTATTCCAACCATCACTCAAGCCCTGGCTCTGTGTCTGTCGTGGAGGAGAATTAGATGACCTCAGTTGTTTTAACAGCTTTGCCACTACCTAGCTCAGTAACTTGCAGGAAAAAACAGATACTATGAGTTTCCTTGTATCTAAAGTTTAGGACCCAAAGCATAAGTTCCTTTTCCTAATTTCACCACTGCTGTCCTAGTGACAGAAACTTGATGCTTCCCTCTTCTTTAATGTGATCTTTCCCTTCCTCTGAGTTTCTCAGATTTGTCTCATCTTTTGCTAGTGGAATTAGTTAATACTGGGGTTATCAAAAGTACCAGTTAGCATATCACCCTGCTTCCAGTCTCTCTTCACTCCTTTCTATATTTCATGCTGCTTGTTAGCAGATTAAACTTCTGCTAAAGCGCTCCTGTTCCAGAATGGGCATGGCTCTGGTTGTGAGTATGTTAAGCCTGTATTCTGTTGCCTCACTCCTAATTCCCTTCTCAGTCTGACTTCAGCTGTGTTTTCCAGGGGTGATAATTGATGTCAACATTTTGAGAGCCTCAATTAAAAATAACAAAAAAGAATAAGCAAACGTAATAGTCAGAAGTAACAATAAATGCAAATTTAGCAATTATAAAGGACAAAGCTGCTGAACTGAAGAGTGTCTACAAAGCCCTATTATAAACTGGAAGTACTCAAATTCCATTGTGACAAATGTTACAGCACAATCTTAACTAAAGATGTGCTAATTGTCAGTGAAGACTCATTTGCCTCAAGCAAGAATCTTTGTAAGTTTTGAGCCATTTCCAATATGATAAAAACAACCCTGACAGTCCTCTGAGTTTGTCTCAATGGTGTTTGGCTACAGCAGACATGACCTGGAAGTACAATATTAAAAGAGAGGTTGTAATCTGTCCTTGAAGAATGAATGCCAGCTCAGTGAGGCAACTGTTCAGCCTGCACAGTATTGGCTTTACCCTATTTGAAAGATTGGTTGGTATAACTGACAATATTTTTAAATGAAATTGCAAATGCAAGTTTCAGAACAGTGTGTATATTGCTACCACATGTTAAAAAGAGGAAAAGGAATATGTACTTGAATTTGCTATTATATATACTTGAAATATACTTGAAATATATTTTGAAAGAGAAAATTACAAATTGGTCTGAGTCTTGCTCTTTCATCCTGAGAATATTAAGTCCTCTTGCTTTGAGTAAAGAGAACAAGACAGTGCAGGGATATGAGACCTTTCTTATGTCTTGGTCTACAGAACCAGACACCAGAGAGTAGTGTTGATAATTTACATCCACACTGTGCTTACAGAAGTTTTAGTTTAGGAACAACTCCTCTGTCTGTTGCAAATCTGGTGTCAAAGAACCCTAGTGCTTAGTAGTAGCTTGTATCAAGTGTAGGGGAAGTACCGATGTCAGTCTGGTAGTCCCTGAGGGTATTGCAGTCGTACATTTCCAGTCCCCTCGGGGTCCGGAGACAGAAGACACTCACTGGGAAGCCACATCTCAGACCTATCAGTGTTCTCAGCTGAGATACTTTTTTACCAAGAAGGGAAGTGCTCTCCATTATTGGCATCATCTCTTGGGTCACTGCATTGAACACATAAAGAGTAGGCTTATCTTCTTCCTATGGAGAAAGAAAAGGAGGGAGCTCAGAAATAAGCACCATCTGGAGGTTGACACAAGGACAGACATTTCGGAGGGTAGCTCTGAGTGCTTCTAGTTCCCACATGTAGGTGCTAAGGATGAAAGACTAGTTAAGTCTCTTGACTTCTGGTATGAGTCTTACTCTTCTGTCTGAGAATATTGAGTTCTGTTTTGAGTAAAGTGAAGGAGTCTTGGCAGGGCTTTGGGATCCTTCTTACTTCTTAGTCTACGGACCCAAATATACAAGAATGTTGATAATTTATATCCATGCTAAGCTTCAGGATGTGTTATTTTTGAAACAACTTTAATTTTGAAATACTACAGATTCTAAACCTTTGATTAAAAAAAAATCCTTTCTGTGTGAGGTTATCTTTGGGGAGCGGAACTGAATTCAGGGTGGGAAGGGAGTTTTGCTTATCCTTTTATGCTCTTTATTGTCTGTATCCTTTGTCCTTTCAAAAAGAATAACCATGTGCATTTACATTTATTATTTTAAAAAGGAAGTACCAAATGTGCTGGCTGAAAAATTATGGCTTGGCTATCACCAATGGGAACATAACGCTCTAACAATAAGCTTTCTGCTTCTTGCACACCTGACCTGTGGGTTGACAGTTAGTAAAAAGAAGAAAAATAGACTTGTGTTCAAACAGGATAAAGATGTGGGTTTAGGGCTTAAATACCCTGTACCTCTGCATCTCGGGGCTGCTTGATTTGGGGTCTGTGTACCCCTGGCAGACCCAGCTGGCTGAATAAAGAGTGTGTTTTCTGTAACTCACTGATTTCTGGTGGTCTGTGTGTCTATTGGGGGCTGGTGGCTATAACACAAATATAAGTGAAAAAACCCTGTTCTTTGTTTCTTTTATTTTGTAGTCTAAATAGGAAAGCAAGTGAAACTGAAATAGCTGAAATAGTTTTAAGAAGGGAAGTTTGGGAGAGGTATTAATCTTTGGTTAACAACTGTTACGTCAAGCCAAACCCAAACTAAAAACATAGCAAATGGGGAAAATGGCGAGAGGAGAGGAAAGATTAACATTTTCACCTTTCTAACAACAACAGAAGTGAAACGGGCTTTATTTCCTCTTTAGCAGATTCAATCATGATTTTCTTTAGTGCTCTGTTGTTGGCTTGGCAGATGTGGGTGCACAGAGCTGCCACTGAGTGCCCCGCAACTCGTAACTCTGGCCTCTCCTCTTCAAGACAAGCCTTGAGCAAAACTGAGGAGCCAGCATCTGGCCTACAGGTTTCTCAAGGGGCCTCCAGCCAGTCGCTGCACACTTGTCCCTCTCTTGCTCCCCTCCCACTTTCTCCCATTAAAATGCATCTGGTTTCTCCAGGGGCCCCTCCCTGCTTCAGGCTTGTAATGCATTAAATTCATTCCTCACCTTCCAGGTAACACATTGCCATAATATAATCAACATGCAAATCTCTCTGAAAGAGCCTATAAAGAATAATGTTATTGATGGAAGTTTAGGCTGTGGTGCTTTGATTTAAGATCTATTTTAGTGACTCAAATCATTGAGAGCAGGTTCTGGCTCTCTTCCACTGAGCATAAGCCATCCAGCAACCTGAGTCTGAAGTGCCTGCAACAGTCTTTCTCAATAGCTTCTCTTAAATCCACTCAATAAAAATTGAAAGGACATAGGATTCACCCTGCTGTAGCCGCCAGCCCCCGAGAGACGCAAGGACCACAGAACTCAGTGAGTTATAGGAAACACGCTCTTCATTCAGCCAGCTGGGTCTGCCAGAGGTACACAGACCCCAAATTAAGCAGCCCTGAAATGTAGAGGTACAGGGTTTTTAAGTCCAAAATCCCATTCTTCATTCTGTCTGAACACAAAGGTCTATTTTTCTTTTATTCACTACCTGTCGACCCACAGGTTGGGTGTGCAAGCGGGGGTACAGAATCAGAAAGCTTATTGTTAGAATGTTATGTTTCTATGGGTGACAGCCTATGTTCCCATGGGCGATAGCCAAACAGTAATTTTCCAGCCAGCACAACTCTTTCCCTTCTACCATGCTCATGCTTTACTGTGGTTCCATTAAGGCAAGTACATGCCCAACCTAATTCATATGATATTTATGGGCAGGAAGAAATTCCTCTGAAAACTGAAGTAAAAGATAGGAAAAGAGAAAAAATATATTTATATATAATTTCATATAATTATATTTATATAATAGCTGTTCCTTATTTCTTTTGTGATTACCCCTATTTCTTTTGAACTCCTGGTTTGAATACAAATTTATGTTTAGAATTAAATGGGTAATGTACAAAGTATCAAAGGTTCAAATTACTCTTAACAGCTAACTAGCTACTCTATAATGTTAGAGAAATAAGTTTCTCAGAATACAAATAAAGATCTCTATATATGTAAAAATAAACAGCTATAAACTAGGTATACATATAGCTCTGAAACAAGTAATGTAAGGGAGGATTGTAAAAATATCTGACAATTTTTAGATGAAAATCGAAAGTGCAAGGAAGAAAATATTAATTATTAATGAAGCCATGTTATAAGTCTCAAGAAAATTAACACCTACAGAGATTGTTTATTTATTTATTTTTAGCACCCAGGAACTTCTCAGGCCCATTCAATCCATAATGTGTCTGGAACATAGTCCTCATTGAACTATTTTAACTCAATATATCCACCATTTAAAAAACCTTGTTTTTGTGCAAAAACACAATTTAAGATCTAATGAGGCTCACCTGCTGGAGATACTTCCTCACTTTGGTTTTGTGAAGAAGGAATAGGTAGATGTAGTTAATGGTGCTCTCCTAGCTCACCTTATCTACGTAAGAGAGGCATCTCTCTATATGACATCTTCCCCAAGTATTCTGAATGAGGGAGCACTGGAGGTTATACCCAAGGAGGTCAGATGCTGTTAAATAAACAATATATACACAAATATTTGCTGGATGTACATAAAATTATGTTTTCTCCTCTACAAGACATCGTGGTAGGTGGTACATGCAAAGTGTCTTACTTTTCAATAAAAACAAATATGTAGATCAGTTTCATGGGAATAATTCCACTTTTGTCTTCAAAAAACAAATGCAATTCACTGTAAATACATACATGCACATTAACAATAAAATAGAAATAGCTAAAGAAATGGAAAGAAAACAAGTTAATGCAAGTTTTGAATACTGTTATCTTTTTTCCACAAGTTCTGTTTTTCTTTATTTCCCCAGCTTTATTGAAATATAATAGACAATTAATTACTCATATTTATATTGTACAATTCAGTGAATTTTTTCAACTATTGTTGGCATACAATAATTTATTAGTTTCAATTATACAGCATAGTGGTTAGAGACCTATTTAACTCATGAAGTGGTCACCCCACTAAATCTAGTACCCCTCTTCCCACTTACATATTTTTTTACAACATTGTTGACTATTTTCCTTATGCTATACTTTACACCTCCATGACTAGTTTGTATCTATCCATTTGTACTTCTTAATCTCTTTACTCTTTTTCACTGTCCCCCAAACCCCACCCTGTCTAGTAGCCCTCAAAATATTCTCTGTATCTTTTTTATTTTCGTTTGTTGTTGTTGTTGTTTATTTTGTTCTTTAGATTACATATGTACGTGAAATCATGAGATATTTGTCCTTCTCTATCTGACTTCATTCAGCACAAAACCCTCTAGGTCCATCAAGGCAATATCTTTTCCATCCTCTTTCTTTTAGTCTGTGTGTATCTTTTCATCTGAAGTGAGGTTCTTGCAGGCAACATGTGTAGGAGGCTTGTTTTCTTAACCATTCAGCTATTTTATCTTCTGGTTAAAGCACTTCTTTTCCATTTGAAGTACTTATTGATAGGAATGTAGTTATTACCATTCTTTATTCATGTTTTGATACATGATTTTTCTTCTTAAAGAAGTCCCTCCAACATTTCCTGGCTCAGTGATGATAAATTCCCTTAGCTTATTTATGTCTAGGAAGCTCTTTATCTGTCCTTTGACTCTAAATTATAACTTTGCTGGATAAAATATTCTTGGTTGTAGATTCTGGGGTTTCATCACTTGAAATGTTTTGTGCCAAACCCTTCTGTCCTGCAAAATTTCTTTTGAGTAATCAGCTGCAGTCTTATGGGTGTTCCCTTATAGGTAACGAATTGTTTTTCTCTTGCAGCTTTTAAGATTCTCTCTTTGTATTTAACCTTTGGCATTTAAATTGTGATGTGCCTTGGTGTCGGCCTCTTTGGGTTCATTTTTTGTGGGGGCTCTCTGAGTTTTCTGGGGTTGTATGTCTATTTCCTTCACCAGATTAGGGAATTTTTTCCATCATTATTTCTTCAAAGAGTTTTTCAACTTCTTGTTCTTTCTCTTCTCCTTCAGGTACCCCTATGACACAAATTATTATTATATTCTTGGTTACTTTTTCCTTGCCATTCTGATTGACTATCCTTGTCTTCTCCATCCTTTATATCAGTGGTTCAATCCTCTTCTTCATCCACCCTGTTGACTCCTTCTGATATACTCTTCATCTCAGATAATGTGTTCTTCACTTCTAACTGGTTCCCTTTTATAATTTTTATTTCCATTTTTATGTTTATTATCTTTGTTAAAATTCTCACTGAGTTCATCTACATGTCTCTTAATTTCATTGAGCATCTTTATAACCAGTGTTTTGAACTCTGTATCTGTTAGATTTCTTAACTCTATTTTTCCTTAATCTCTATTATGTTCTTTCACATGGTTTCTGCTTCTTTGTCTTCCCATTTTGGCTAGTTTTCTGTATCTGTTTCTGTGTACTAATTAAAGCTCCTAGGTCTCCTGATCTTATTCGTATGGCTTTGTGTAGTAGACGTCCAGCAACACAGTCCTGAGAGGGTTTCAGCTGCAGGCCAAGTTTAGCCCCAACCTGTGCTCCTCTGGAACCACCTGTTAAGATTTGGCAAGCAATCCACAGTTGTGCTTATAGTTGCCTCAAGAAGCCATACCAGAAACCAAGGCCAGTGTGAGTCTTGGTGCTGCTCAGCAAGTGACACAGGACTTGCTGGAGAACACAACCAGATGTGGCTTGGGTGGGGCCAGGAGTTGGAGCAGAGCTTCAGGGAATCCTCTGAGCAGAGTGACCTCCATTATCCAGTTTGATGATGTCTCAGCTATGGCAGTGCTACCTTCACACACTGTGAGTGGGGGAGGGCTCAACAGAGAAACAATGGATACTGCAGGCACTTACGCTCAGGAGAAGAACCTCACCTCCAGCCCTCTTTCAACAACTCAGCATTCCCTTGTAAGTCTCTGGTGCCCCCTTCCCCTACCCCTTATCCCCTCCTGCCATCCCGCAGCTGATTAGGTGCTGGTGTCACAGTGAGCAGGACTGTCACCACAAAAGTATGGTCATGGACACGGCCCCCTTATGAGAAACGTCCCGCAGCTGCTGGCAGATGCTGTAGCCTCTGTTCTACTCAGCTACTGGGGACCAGGCAGCCTCACGTCTTGGCCCCTTCCTACTTCCAACCATTTCAGGGTGATTTTTTATTTCTTTCCCTAGTTGTAGAGTTTCTATTGATCTAGATCCTGGAGACTCTGCTTGCTGTTTGCTCCGTGTTTCTGTCACAGCTCTGATGTGGTCGCAAGAGGAGATGAACGAAGCTCCTATCATGTACACTATTTTTCACAAGTTCTGCTTTTTTATATTTTGTTTTCTTGAAGTTGCAGCACCAAATAAGCAGAAACTTGCCCCAACCTTCCAGAGTAGACTGAAAGAAGAAATGTTTGTTTTTGTCGAACTGAATGAATTCAAATTGAGATGACTTCATACACATCTAAACCTCATAAACTTGTCTCTATGCTTGATAATTATCCCAGAGAGGTTTTGCTTGGAGTCTAGAACACTGAATTTAAGCACCTTTCTTCACCACATTTTTTACATACTATTCTCTGTGTTTTATTTTAGAAAAGATAGCCATTAGAAACATGTTTTCATTCATTTTTGTTATTCATTTTTATGAAGCATGTTTACATATTTTTCATGTATAAAACTATATTTAAAATCTACATTAATATATGTGTCTCCTGGATTTTGGTGTTTATACATTAATAGTGCCTTTCAAAAGCTAAAATGTAGATTATTTTGAATCATTTTTAAACCTATTAGTTCAAACTGTATTGTTCAAACTTCTACAACTTGTCTGATAAACATCTACTCAATGGCAGCACAATTAATCCAGTCTCTTACCATAAAACAACATTTCAAGGGTGCCAAAAAGGATTAACTAAGTTTTAACCCAGCCGTGGTTTGGTGGCAGTATGATAATAGAAGAAGGCGGGGAAACCAGTGTTAGGGACACTGAGCCCACCTCACACTTTGGAAAGCACAATGTGCCAGATAGTTGCTTCTCGGTCCATTTTGCAGTAGGGCCTGTGACCAAGCTGCTCCCAATAGGCCTACCTGTCCACCCCCACTTAGAATTAGGAGCCAGTAAGACAGAGAAGCAGCAGAGGGGGAATCCACACTGTGGTGGCAGGTCTGAAGCATTTCTGTCTTGGCAGCAAGGCTGGCAGCAGTATCCAGTGCCTGCTTCAAAGGCTCAAAGGTGGCTGCATTAGTGGTCTTTTTGGACTAGTTCTGGCTGCATAATCTCTGAGCCACATTTTGCAATCTTTCTGTCAAAACTGTGAACTACTTCATAGCCTTTCAATATATTTATTTTCTGTTTAAGTTGTCTAAGGTTCATTTCTGCTGCTTGCAGCTAAAAACCATGATGCTGGCTATAGAAAAGGGCAAGGATACAGGAGCACCTTGCCATGAGAGTAGAGAGAGAGGAGAGATGCCATCGGAAGGTAGAGAATCCAAATCCTGAAATGCATCTTAACTTAATGGCTGTTTCAGATAGCAATCACATATCTTCTTGTTAGTTTTTATACTTTGCCTCTCAAGGCCTTTATCAACTCATTTATTCAACACCAATTTATGAAGAGCCTACTATGTGCCAGGTACTACTCTAGGTACAGGGTTACAACAGTGAACAAAATCAAGCTATAATTTCCACAGTAACACCGGTTAGAACGAAGGAGGCAAATTCAACAGCAACTCCATATGCTGGACAGTCACCTTGGCCTTGGCAATGCCTCGCGCCATGGAACTCAGTGAACTGCAACAGCATCCATAGTTAATGGCAGGACTAATTCCTATGTTAATAGGGCTTGGAGGTATATGCCATAGAAAGTATTTCTTATAATTTCTATAGAAGTTTTTTCACACGCAAAAAGGGAAAATTAATGCAGTATTCTTTCCCCACTATTCTTATGTCACCCCCCTTCCCACTCACTTTTCCAAACGTGTCTACATTACCGTGAAAGGAGAAGATGTAATGTGCAGGGAAACTGGAAAATGTATTGACTATTTAAAAAATGTATTTAAGAGTAGATCACCTCTTAATTTATCTGTCTTTCCCAGATAAATTAAGCAAAACCTTGTAATCCACACAAAAAATAAACACAATAAAGCAAATATTTTAATTATTTTATATCTATTTGCACCTTTTTAAAAAGAAAAAATGCTTACTTGTCAAGTTTTTAAACCTTATAAAGTGTTTGGTTCACATCTTGATATTTTTAAGTTGTACCAAAATAAATGAAGAGACTCTAGTTTTTCTAAATTCTCAGTAGGTAGAACTAATTGTGTGAGGTAATATAGGAAAGGTACTATATAATTTGTATGTCTAATTAGGCAATAAAACAATAACATGACTTAGAAGACAGCCTTTGTTTACATAAGACAGATCAAACAACCGAGAGCAGGTATCACTGTATTCCTTATGGCCCAGATATTTTCATGAAGTGTTTTTGTTGTTCTAAGCCTGTTTTGGGCTGTTATACATACACAGGAAATTATATGAATTTTTGGACTAGGCCTATTTTATTATCTAATCTAAACAGGAGCTAAGTTAGGATAGAAACCAGTATTTATGACTTTTGCAGATAATTCTCTTCAGATTAAAGATAATATTTTCTTTCTCAAACCCAGTGATGAGAAATTCTCTAAACATAATTCTACTGGAGAGGGTAAACATTAATGTCAACAAGATTTCCCTGGAACTTGAGAATTTTTAATTAAACCCTATGTGTTGGTCAGTCTTGTGACACTTGGTTATATCTTGACTCTCTTTAACAAACCCTTTTAACTTCTACACTCAATTTTTTTCATTAACAGTTTAAATTCCTGAGAAGTTTAGAGTTCAATGCAAAGGAGGCTTGCATCACTGTGATAGATGATGCTTTATTGTCAGAATGAAATATTTTTATAAGTAAAACTGTGAACACAGGTTGCCTCAGGGGTGGAAAACTGGGAGCCAGAAGTAGGAAGGAGATTTTTTACTCTATATCCTTTTGTATCTTTTGAAGTGAGCTCCGTGTGAATGTCCTTCCTAGTCAAAGATTAATAAAATTTTAAATAAGAAAAGTAAAGTCAATGCTTAGTTAAATAATGGTATCCTATTCCTATTCTTGACACAATTTATCTATATTTCTGTATACCTATGTTTCAATAAAATTTCTCCAGCTAGCTTAAATATTAGTAATCAACTTGTATCACTATCTCCAACAAAGCATACAATAGAAATGTCTTAAATATTATTATGGGAACTAAAAAATTTCAGGAAATTTTAGAAGGTTAATCTATATAATACTAAAACCACAGTATAAAATATATTTAAAGATGTAAAAAAAAAGACATTTCAAAAATGATGTGGAATTTAATCTGCTTAAAAAAGTATTATATTACAATTTTCTGAATGTCAGAGGAAGAAAAGAAATCAGAGCTGTTTTTATTTCCCTTTTTGATAATTAAAAATTCTTTAATATTAAAATGATAGATGAATAAATGCCAAAAATATTAGACACATATACAAATATGATCTTTTTGTTTATATAAACAGGATGATATGGTGCTTATTTTTCTATGACTTGTCTTTAATACATAATAATAAATATTTTAGAATATTCCTTTTAAATATAGACTTCCAACTTAGTCAACTAGTAAAACATTAAAACAAAGAGAGTAAGCTTTGGCTACCATAAATTTTTTCAAGTGTTAAATATGAGAAAATTAGTGCCTCATTTGGCAGGGATTATGCACTTTACTAAGTTCCTTGAAGTTCATGTTTTATGGGGTAGAGAACTAATACTGAATAATATGTCTGCCCTACGGAGCAAATCAAACTCTTTAGGCTGCCCATCTCTTCAAGAAATTGTCAAATATTAAAAATCCTCCACTCAGAAAATCTCCAGAGATGTAATTTTTTATATATGACAGTTTTAGAGTTTTATAAGGTTTTTAAAGCCCATCCATGGTCCCCAAATTAAGCACCATAGATTAAGGACCTTATAAATGGAAAAGGCTATCTCTGTTGTATATACACCTAATTCGTAAATGGCTACTCTAGCTGGATTTGAATGTAGAATCTGCCCCTTCATGCTTATTATTACTGAGACTTTCTTCCCTTTCCTCACTTCATTGCCCCTAATCCATTGTGGAAGAATGGATGGAAGTGACCTAATATTTTCCACCTATACAATATTTAAGATCCTCCCTTTGGCCTTGTTCCAATATTGGTTTATGGGTTGCTCTGTGATGACTGTTTGGTGCAGGCAACAAATTAGATAAGAAGGGAGAGAAGGGGGAACTCTTGGCAGTCCCTATACAGCACAAATTGTACATGACACCAGTTATGCAAGTGGAATAGACAAGGAGAAGGCAAGAAGAGTATACCTCTTCCTAAGTAATAAAATTACTTTCATTGAATTAGCCACAACTTTATTCAAAATGAAATAGACATCTTGAACAAATGTTATTCTGATCATCGTACCTTAACAAAGCATTTGAGAGTTGAACAAAAGGATATTCCAACATCAGCGAGATTCCAGCTGTCCTCTAGAGCTGCTCCAGCATACATCAGCTCCAGATACCGCCTCCCTTGTTCATCTTCAGAGAGAGGAATGTGGAAATAATCCTTAAAAATCATTAGCATATTATGAATCAATACATATTTACATTGCTAGACTAACATGTAATTTCTTTTTGTTTACATTTTCCCACAAAGCATTCTAAAATTGTTTGAGAGGGGAGGAAGAAGTTTTAGACAGGGATTCTTAACTTGAAGTGTATAGAGCTTCCCAAAGTTCATGGGTAGAATTTAGATGGGATAAAACTATATCTCATTTTTATTAATTCTAAATGAAGTTGAGATTTTCCTTTCAGTTATGGATGTAGGCAACAAACTAAAGTATCAGTAGCTGGCTGTACCTGTGACTTTGTCACTGATAGGAATCACTGATATTTTCATGTCACGTTATAGTTGCTGCAGTTATCTCAAAATATTATACTGATCACTACTTTAAAATTACAGTAGTTATCAGATACACTGCTAGAACTTATTAATGTTTTAATAAAGAAGCCCACATATCACTCTATTATAAATATATTTTCTAATCTTTGAAAATTATATTTCAGTATAACTGGTTTCCTTTTCTTTGTATGTATTTATTTCATGCATTTACAGACATTCTAAGGAGTCCATAGGCTTCACCAGATTACCAAAGGAATCCATGCCACATAAAGGTTAAGAGCCTCTGTGATAGAAGATCTAGATTTCAGTGATCCCAGTAATCTACCAAATATCATGATTCAGTAAATGCTCCTTATGATCATTTCTAAGTCAAATACCATTTGATGGTAAAAACCTAAATATTTGTCCTAATTTCCCATTTTAGAGTAACTATTTATATAAAGTTTATAAGATAAAGTTATTACACCCAAATTATTCTTATTCTGACTTTGTGATCCTAGGTAAGATGCAGCCTCTCTGAGCTTCATTTTCCCTGGATGCACAATGAGGATGTAGCCCAGAAGTTCTCCAAAATCCTTTCTACCTCCAAAATACTTGGATTATTTATAGTTGCTTGCTCATCAAACAAGCCATGAATCTGACAACTGGTATGCTTGGTTTATATAACCTAGCGTTAGTTTTTCTTTTTATGAAGAATTGCAGAAATACTATATAGCCCATGCAAAACCCACAGATTTCATAAAGAGAAGTTAAACGATTTTTCCTCAAGAAATTACTGATTCAATTTTCTTTCCTGTCTAACACTTCCATAGTTACTATCTTCTTATCAAACTATAGTGTAAGCAAACAATGATATTTTGAAATAGTTTTAGTTCCCTATTTGCTGAAAATGTATCCAAAAATATAATCTCTACCCCATGTACAGTTTAAACTTCACTGCATAGTTAAAATTAGTACACATTTTAGTGGCTTAGAGATGAAGTACATACCTTTATCATCAGCTTGACAGCCTCTACGGTTTCATCTGTTGAAACTTCAAATGGTTCAAAAGAGCCCTCAAAGGCTATGAAAATCCTCATTTTCTCAGGAAAAAAAAACTCACTTATTTTTCAAATATCCTGTTAGATAGCTGGAAAAATTTCAATTCACAATTAAGCATAAAAATTATGAGCAGAGTTAGCTGTTACTGTCCAGCCTTGAAAGTAGGTTAAAAGAATGTGAAGAAACAGGTTCACAGTATCACGGTATTGGGCAATACATATGGCAACTACATTGGAGGAAATGTTTTTCTCTTCGTGGCAGCAGTCAAGCTCCTTTGTTCCTATATTACAGAAATCAGAAAACTTGACAGTAGTTGGGGCAAGTGTGAACAAGAGTCCAGCATGTAATACAAAAACGCCACACATAAAATACACTTTTGTGATGTGATTACCATCTACTGACTCTTGAATCTATATTCACTTAGTACAGCTGATTGAAGGACCCTTCAAAATAGATATTTGATTGGGATGTCTGGCCATAGAGTGAAGCAAAACATAGTTGCTCTTATTGAATGTGATAATCCTGAAAGGTCTCTGCAAATAACTCTACACTGAAGCATTCTGGTTTCCATAACGACTTTGTGTACTGTTCCCCATTGGTATTTCTAATCCTGCCACTGCGTACAGAACAATAACCACTTGCACCAGGGAGATGAATGTGTAGGCAACTGATTCTGTGGCTTTCCCTTCCCATCTCTGCGTAATGGAATTTGCCCAATAGCAACACAATATAGTTGGCAGTTCTTTTAGTTTTTTGCCTTTATGCTATTTAGAACAATTTCTCATTGTTATCTCCTTCAACTTCCTGAAACTTGTTGGTGGAAAATATTTCATATCCCACTCAGTAAATGACAAAGGTATTAAGCATCAATACTCAAATTTATAAAGTAAGCATTTTCTTAGAACTTAATTCTAAGATTCTCCTCTGAAATCCCAGTATGATATACCTGGTTTAATGGTATTATGTCTAATTATTTTTTTCATATACATAAATCTTGTCTTTTTTCTGAAATTCCCCTTGATATAGGATAGAATCCTCATCTTGCATTTCTTTTTATTCTTAATGACATTCAGCAAAATGAGTCACATGATAGAAGCACAGTAAATGTTAACCTGTTGATTGATTCTGTTCTGATTCCCAACCTGAGTTCCAACTATAAGAAATCTGAAAAAGTGGAAACATAAAAAAAGCAAAGGATTTCATTGCAGAGCTAACTCTTTTTGCCTCATATTTTTCAAGTATTACAACATAATTATATCTTCTTATGCTGTCAACATTTTAATAGGAAGTATTTTAACATAAGGTGTAATTGAGTCTGTTTGGTATCTTGCCCACCCACATACTCCACAGGTGTTGTGACTGTTGACTGCTAAAGGCTTATAGCTATTCACTCTCCTCCAAAGATCTGTCCTCAGTTGATGGAAGCTGACTTGCCAGGAAAGCTAGGCACCCGCCTCAATAACTGACTGCTAAGGGGCTATAAAAGGCCCACCTTCTTATTTTAAGGGGCGAAAACTCTTCAAAAGATCCCTGTAGATTATGCTGTGGCTGGACTTTACCTGAAAACACATCCTTCCTCAGCTTTCTCTTTTTCTCAATCCAGCTGAACAATCTCCCTTGCTGGTTTTTCTTGAAGAGCACCCTCTCCATAATTGACATTCATCCCAATCCCTATCTCAGGCCTTGCTTCCAGAGACACCAACCTAAGGAAGAGGACCTTAAAGAAGCTCATATGCTTTAAGAAATCACAACTAAGTGCTTTGTAACTTCCTGAACTGTATGTTTATTTATATATGTGTGCTTTTATACTTGTAGTAGACTTGCCTTTGGGAGTAAATGCCCCAAATTATGTTATCAAGTACTTGTTCCCCACTCCTGCCCCCGCAGCAGCCATATTTATAATGTGACCCTGTCTTCATCATCACAGCTGGATAGAAGAGAATGGAACTGTCAGAATCCTTTCTTTTTGGACTGGAAGGAAAATATGACTTAGTGGGTGGATGTGTAACACGCACCTTAGTAACTGTGGCTGACCATCTTCTTTCTCCAGTGTGACTGAGTCAGCAGAGAGAAATGACTAAGAAGAAAGAATGAATCAGGTATATGAAGAGGAGCAGAGGAAAAAAAGAGATAGAGAGCACTCCCATGGTTTCTGTTGCCCTTTAATTTTGTGTGACACTTTCTCTATATATAATAAATTTGCCCATTTTGCTTGAGCATACTCCAGTTGGTTTCTGTTACTTAAAATCAAAAGACTTCTAACTCATCTTCATATTTTAGGATTCAGATTCCTTTAGAACAAAATAAAGATATTCATTATAACTACAATTGTTGTTTTGTGTTGTTCTCAGGATACTAGCCAAAATGTTTGAACAAGAAAAATAGAAATTGGAAAAAAGTAAAATTATCTCCATCATAGAAGACATAATTGTAATCTAAGAAAATCATAACAATTAAAATTTCAAGATGCTACAGATAATGGAATTATTCAACTAGGTGACTGTGTTTGAAATTAATATATAGGAATTAATAGCTTTCTAGAAATGAAGGACAATATAGAAGTCATAATAAAAGAAAATACTCCGTTTATAAAAGAAAAAAGATAATATTTTAGGAATAAACTTAGCAAGAAACACAAGAAATGTATCAAATAATTGTAAAAACACAACCAATCAACATAAAAGATCTGAATAGGTGGACCAGCATACTATTACCTCAGAAGGAAGTATCCAAACATTAAATTCATCAATTCTTCCTAAGTTGCTACAGGTTTCCCCCACTATCCAAAAGTAGAATGTTCCTATGAAACCTTTCATAAACCAAAATGGTATAAAGCAAAGACATTAGTATAGTAATGGCTTTTTTCGTAAAAGTAAAAATCCTCTTAGAATTTCTTTTGGTTAATGGAGAGAAGTACTAATGTTGGTCTTAAAGTGAAGTGGTATAATTTAACTTTTGGCAAGCAGGGAATACTTGTATGTAAATTAATATTATCCAAATAAAAATGCCAACAAAATTTTTTCCAGCTTCCTTGAGATATAATTGATACATATCATTGAATAAGTTTAAGGTATATGACATGATGATTTACTATACATACATATTACAGAATAATTGCCACAATAAGTTTAGTTAACACATCCATCATCTTACAGTTACCTTTTTTATTTTTTATGGTGAGAAATTTAAGGTCTGCTCTTAGCAACTTTCAAGTATATAATACAGTATTGTTAACCACCAGGATTTTTCTAAACTAGGCACTAAAACTAATGTAGAAAAAAAAAAAAAACAAATATAGCTAGAAAAACTCTGAAAAATAAGAGTAATGAAAGACAATCACTTACCAGATGTTAAAATGCATTATAAGGCTATAACAATTAAAATAGTATAGTACCAGCATATGAAGAGTCAGAAAAATCAGTGGAAAAATAGAAAGCATGAAAGTGGGCTTACAAGAATTTAGTGTATGATTAAAGTGGATTCTCATTTCAGTGGGGATGTTGTGGGGGAAATAGGATTAGAGTAGCCTGAAAAAAAAGTAAGCCTATACTTCTTACCCAGCATCATGATAAATTAAAAATGAATCAAAGCTTTAAATGTAAAAATAGAGCTATAAAAACATTAGCCTTATAATATTTTTATGAGAAGTTTTCTTAGTCATCTTCAGTGGTAAGATCTTTCTATGACAAAAAAATACTGAAGCCATAAAAGAAAACATTGATAAATTCAACTATATTTTTAAAAATATGAATGGTAAAAATCACTCAATATAAAGTGAAAGACAAATTAACTGAGAAAAATATTTTCAACTGTTATAGATAAAGGTGAATTTTCTTAATTTACAAAAAGTGCCAACAGATTAGTTAGGAAATAACCAAAAATTAAAACAGATAGTTCACAGAAAAGGAAATACAAGTGGCTTTCAAATATTTATATATGCTCAATTCATAATAGAAGAAATGTAAATTAAAACTATAACATGATGCGATTTTTTACCAAGAAGTTTAAAAAGATCCAAAGTTTTATGACACGTTTTTGCTGAGTCTCTCTTGTCATACTTGGCCATAAGGAGTGTCATACTTGGCCATACAAATGCTCAGATTCCTTGATCTACCAATCCATTTCAAGGATTTCATTTTTACAAATATATATGCCTATTTGCAAAATTACATAGGTACAACATTATTTATTGCAAAGCTATTTGTAATAGGAAAAGATTAGAAACATCTTC
This sequence comes from Macroglossus sobrinus, assembly GCA_004027375.1. Classification (NCBI taxonomy): domain Eukaryota; kingdom Metazoa; phylum Chordata; class Mammalia; order Chiroptera; family Pteropodidae; genus Macroglossus; species Macroglossus sobrinus. The sequence goes on from PVKZ01001630.1 coordinate 34,032, forward strand.
CATGTCCATCAAGGGTGGACAAATAAATTATTTTTTTATTCATACAATGTTCTACAGCTACAAAAAATATAAAACATGTTCTTTCTATACCAGTATGGAAAAATCTCATTATATCTTAGGTGAAAAAAATAAGGTGCAAAACAGAGTGTATAGTACATTGCCGTTGGAGGAAAACAGAGAGAAAACATATCTATAGATATGATACATGACATAGATAGTTTACGTGTACCTAAGAATCCTTGGAAATATACTCAAGAAGCTAGAAGCATGGTGTTGTGCATTTTATGAGTTTTGATAAATGTGTAATGACATACATCTGCCACTGTAGTATCATACAGAATAGTTTCACTGCCCTAAAAATCCACTGTACTATGTTATTCATCCCTTCTTCTCCACATTTTGGTTGCTTTCAAACTTTAGCAGTTATGAATAAAGCTGCTATAAATATCCATGTATGGTTTTTTGTGTGGATATAAGTTTTCAACTAATTTGAGCAGATGCCAAGGAGTGTAGTTGCTGGATGGTATGGTAAGAGTATGTTTAGTTTTGCAAGAAACTGCTAGAGTGGTTGTATCATTTTGCATTTCCACTAGCAATGAATTATAGTTCCTCTTGCTCCACATCTCATGAGCATTTGTTGGTGTCGTCAATGTTTGTATTGTTTTTGTTCTTTTAAATTTTGAACCATGTGAACGCATCAGCTCACCAAAATTTTAAATGAGAAATAAAATACAATAAAATGGAACAAAAAAAGCCCAACTCAGTCTCTTCAAAAGGCCTTCTTGATCTCCCTAGGAAAGTTGACCTCTCTATTCCTCAGCTGCATCATTCATTCTTTAACAATAGGACCTTTTATACTGCATCTCATTATTACATCAGTATCAGCCTCTCCCATTAGACTGTGAGCTTCTCCATGGACGGGTAGTGTCTTAATCACCTTTGTATATCCAATGGCTTACCTTAGTTCCTTGCAATAGCTGAATAAACAAGCTAGATTATTGTCGATTAGTAACACTAAAAGTAGCCTGGTAAGAATGAAGGAGACTGGAAACCTCTCTTAGCAATTTAGAGAGAGCTTGAAATGATACAGATTAGACTTAAAAATTTTTTTGTTACAGTCTAGGAACAGTTTGCTTTTAGCATCTAGAGGCCCTTTTTGTTCTTTTTCTAAGAGCTTTAAATTAGCATTTTGAGTGCCTCTTACATGCCATTGAATATGCTAGGTCTTTGGAAGACTTGGTGATGGATGTGACCTAAAGGGATTAGCCATGAGTAGGGAAGATGGTAGCTTTCCAAAAAGCTGGACCAGAAACTGTATTATAGGATGAAGTGTAATGACAGGTACGAATAATCTAGATGGTAAGAAAGTGAGCATACATTTGAGATGAAGATATACTGTTTATTAATTTTATTAATTCAGTACATATACACTGAGCCCCTGCTATGTGGTAGGCACTGTTCTTGTGCTGGATCACTGCAGCGAACAAGACACGGTGCTTCCAGTCTAGTGTGAATGTGTGCATGCGTGTGTTTAGAGTACAGGAAAGGTTAAGGAATGGGGGCAGGGGAGAAAGACAATAATTAAATAAGCAATAAATAAATAAACTTTGTCTAAAAAGAATGATCAGATAGTAGGGATAAGCATAGAAAAAGTAGATAAAACAAAATGTAGAAAAACAAGAAAGGAATTTCTTGCGAACTAGACATGATGGTAGGAAAGTATTAGGTTAAATGCAGGGAAAACAAGTAGGAAGATGACATATACCAAGAGAGAGAGAGAAAGAAAAATAATGTTACAAGGAGATCTGGATCAAGGTAAAAAAAAGTATGTCACAATCAGTGACTAATATTTTAGTCACTGATATCTCATACATTCAAAAGGTGGATATAAGTTCCTTGGTTTTTATACCTGCACTTTAAGTCATGGCATTCTGCCTGTTATAGTTAAACTCTTTTCTTTAGGTTCTTTTAAAAAGCTCTGAAATAATTACATGTTTTAATGGACTTTCAAGTGTTTTCTGATTTATGATATGTTGATATAGGTCACACATGTTATATTATATATATAGAACAATAAAAAATAGAATTTTATGTCACATGGTAAATAGTATCGTAAAGGAATGCTGAATGATTGGTGGCCCTTTACAATACTGGTCATTTTAGGAGTATCAGCTTTGGTATGAAAAATGCTTAATGCTCATGCATTGAGAAAAAATGGATAGCATCTGTTTGTAATATATAATTATGCTTTTATTATTGTACCTTTTAAATTTGTCACTGAGTTCTGGTCTAAGAAAGCATGTGTGTATTTGAATCACCCGGTGATCATCTTAATATGTGGATTCTGATCAAGTAGTTCTAAAGTAGGCCCTAAGATTTTCAATTCTATCAAATTCTCTTAACCATACTTTAAAGAAAATTTTCAATTTGAGTTGACATCCAATATTATTTTGTATGAGTTTCAGCTGTGAACAATACTATAAATAGCAAGGAACTAGAAGCTGTATGGAGAGTTTTAAAAAAGTAATTGTAAAGAAAAAGATTTTGACCCATCTGCCTCCTAATTTAATACAAAGAAAACCAGTAGAAAAGTATTCTTTAAAATTCCACTAAAAGTAGTCTTACAAAACAGTGATTTCAATCTTGCATTCTTTAATTTTCTTGAAAATTATAAAAGATACAAACAAAACAATCTATTGAGATGTGACTGATATTAATAAGCATTTTTTTACTTATAGATCAATAAAAGTAAAATAAGTTAACTTCGGTTTAAAATTTGTGAATTTTTAAGTCGTATTTATGCAAAAAAAATTTTTTACTAAATAAAAAGATGCAAGCTTATTTTGACCACAAAGCTTGCTTCACATTTCTCAGCCTCCCCAAATTTAAGAACTAGTAATCTCTGTTTAGAATATGAATTAAGTGTGATGATTTACTGTGTCGACTACCACTTCTGAGTAGCCCTTGCTAATGTAAAAGCCTTTCATAGAAAGCACTTGTCTGTAGTGCCATGTTGTACTTTATGTTGCACTAGGCCGGCTTTTTGAAAATAAAAAGTTTTGACAAAAAATAAACAATTTTTTTGTCTTTTTATTTTATTTTATTATTTTATTTTTATTTTTCAATTACAGTTGACAGTCAATATTATTATATATTAATTTTAGGTGTACTGTGTAGTGGTTAGACAGTTACACAATTTACAAAATAATTTCACCTGATTAGTTTAGACACACCTGGCACTATACATAGATGTTACGATGTTATTAACTCTGTTCCTTGCACTGTACTTTATATCCTGGTGATGACTTCATTACTACCAACTTGTACTGCTTAACCCTTTCACCTTTTTCCCCCAGCTCCCCAACCCCTTCACATCTCACAATCACCAGTTTGTTCTCTGTATCTATGAGTCTGTTCTGTTTTGTTTGTTCGTTTATTTTGTTCTTTAGATTCCACATATGAGATCATATAGTATTTGTCTTTCTGTCTGACTTATTTTACTTAGCATAATACTTCCTAGGTCTATTCATGTTGTTGCACATGGTAAGATTTTTTTTCTATGGTTGAGTAATATTCCATTGTACATATGTACCACTTCTTTATCCAATTGTTGATGGGCATATAGGTTGCTTCCATATCTTGGCTATTTAAATAGAGCTGCAGTGAATAGAGGGATGCATATATCTTTTCAAATTAGTGTTTTGGATTTCTTCAGATAAACTCATAAGGTAGTTCTATTTTTAATTTTTTGAGAAACCTCCATGCTGTTTCCTATAAGGATGTATTAATTTACAATCCTATTGGCAGTGCCCCAGGCTTCCCTTTTCTCCACATTCTCACCAATAATTGTTTGTTCGCTGTTAATGATAGCCATTCTGACAAGTGTGGTTCTAATTTGCATTTCTCTGATGATTAGTGATGTCCAGCATCTTTTTATATGTTTGTTGGCTATCCGTATGTCCTCTGGAGAAATGTCTATTCAGATTCTCTGCTGACTTTTTCATTGGATTCTTTGTTTTTTAGGTGTTAAATTATATGAGTTACTTATATATTTTGGATTTTAATCCCTTATCTGATGTATCATTGGTAAATGTCTTTTTCTGTTCAGTAGGTTGTTTTTTCATTTTGTTTATGGTTTCCTTTGCTGTGCAAAAACTTTTTAGTTTGATGTGGAACTATTTATTTTTTCTTTTAAGGATTTTTATGGTTTCAGGTCTCACATTAATTCTTTAATCCATTTTGTGTTAATTTTTTTATATGATGTAAGAAAGTGCTCTAGTTTTATTTTTATTTTTTGCATGTATCTGTCTAGCTTTCCCAACACCATTTATTGAAGAGACTGTCCTTACCCCATTCTTACTTCATCATAGATTAATTGACCATATGGGTGTGGGTTTATTTCTGGGCTCTCTATTCAGTTCCACTGATCTAAGTGACTCTTTTTTAAGCCAGTGCCATGCTGTTCTGATTCCTATAGACTTGTAGTATAGTTTGATATCAGGTAGTGTGATACTCTTATCTTTGTTTTTCTTTCTCAAGATTGTTTTGGCTATTTGAGGTCTTTTGCAGTTTCATATAAATTTTAGGATTATTTGTTCCAGTTCTGTGAAAAATGCCATTGGTATTTTGATAGGGATTGTATTGAAAATGTAGATTGCTTTGGATAGTATGGGCATTTTAATGATGTTAATTGTTTCCATGCATGAGCATAGCATATTTTTTCCATTATCCGTGTCTTCTCCAATTTCCTTCTTCAATGTCTGATAGATTTCTGAGTATAGGTCTTTTATCTCCATGGTTAAATTTATTGAAAGTGGCATTGTTTTTTTAAGTTCTCTTTATGATGGTTTGTTATTGATGTATAAAAATGCAACTAATTTCTGAATATTAATATTGCAAACTGCTACTTTAGTGAAATCATTTTATCAGTTCTAATAGTTTTTATGGAATCTTTAGAATTTTCTATTCAAAATATTATGTCATCTGAAATTAATAATGACAGTTTAGCTTCTTCCTTTCCAATATGGATGCCATTTATTTATTTATTTATTTATTTTCATTGCTGTGGCTAGGACTTCCAGTACTATGTTGGATGAAAGTGGATATCCTTGTCTTGTCCCTGTTCTTAAAGAAAAAGCTTCATTTTTCACCACTGAGTATTATGTTAACTGTAGGTTTGTCATAATGGCCTTTATTATGTTGAAATATGTTCCTTCTATCTCTACTTTGCTGACAGTTTTTATCATCAATGGACATTAGATGTTGTCAAATGCTTTTTCTGCATCTGCTGATATTTACTTTTATTTTGTTTATGTGGTGTACCATATAATATCCATAAATATTGAACAACCCTTGCGTTCCAGGAATAAGTCTCACGTGATCAAGGTGTGTGATCTTTTTAATTCATTGCTGAATTTGGTTTGCTAATATTTTGCTGAGAATTTTTATATCTATGTTCACCAGGGATATTGGCATATAATTCTCTCTTTTTTTAGTATCTTTGTCTGTTTTTTTCTGTCATGGTAATATTGACCTCATAAAATGAGTTTGGGAGCCTTCCTTCCTCTTTAATTTTTTGGAATAGTTTGAGAAGGATAGATATGTATTCTTCCTTTAATGTTTGGTAAAATTCACCAGTGAGGCCTTCTGGTCCAGGACTTTTGTTGGGATTTTTTGATTACTGATTTAATTTCATTATTAGTTAGCCTGTTCAGATTTTCTGTTTCTTCTTGATTCAGCTTTAAAAATTGTATGTTCCTAGGAATTTATCTGTTTCTTGCAAGTGGTCCAATTTATTGGCATATAATTTTTCATAGTATTTTCTTATCATTCTTGGTATTTCTATAGTATCAGTTTTCACTTCTCTTCTTTCATTTCTGGTATTATTTATTTGGGTTCTTTTTTTTCTTGATGAGTTTATCGATTTAGTTTACCTTTTCAAAGAACCAGCTTTTGGTTTCATTGATCTTTATTGTTTTTTTTTTTCTTTATTTAATTTATTTCCTTCCTTCTACTCACTTTGGGCTTTGTTTGCTTTTCTATTTTTATTTTTTCTAATTCCTTTAGGTATAAAGTTACATTGTTTATTTGAAATTTTTCTTGTTTCTTGAGATAGGCCTATATTACTGTGAATTTCTCCCTAAGGATTACTTTTGCTGTGTTCCATAAATTGTGGGTCATTGTGTTTTCATTTTCATTTGTCTCTTTTGATTTCTCCCTTGATCTCATTGTTAACCCATTCATTGTTTAGTATCATGTTAGTTAGCCTCTATGTATCTGGTGTTTTTCAATTTTCGTCTAGTAATTGATTTCTAGTTTCACACCATTGTAATCAGAAAAGATGCTCAATATGATTTCAGTTTTAAATTTATTGAGACTTATTTCATGGCCTAACATGTGATCTATTCTGGAAAATATTCCATGTACACTGGAAATGAATATAGATTCTGAAGCTCTGAAGTGAAATTTTCTAAAAATATCTATGAAATTAATCTGGCCTAATGTGTAATTTAAGGCCACTTTTTCCTTGTTGATTTTCTCTCTGAATCATCTATCCATTGAAGTCAATAGGGTGTTAACATCCCCTGCTATTATTATGTTACTGTCGACCCGTTCCTTCATGTCTGTCAATATTTGCTTTATGTATTTAGATGCTCCTACATTGGGTGCATAGATGTTTACAAGAGTTATATACTCTTGTTGGGTCTCCTTATCATTACAAAATGCCCTTCTTTGTCTCTTATTACAGCATTTGTTTTAAAGTCTATTTTGTCTAATATAAGTATTGGTACTCCAGATTTTTTTCATTTCCATTTGAATGGAATATCTTTTTCTATCTCTTTTAGTCTGTATTTTTCTTTAAAATTAATGAAGTAATTAATTAAATTTTTTATGATGACATTGGTTAACAAAATTTAATATGTTTCAGCTGTACACTTTAACAGTAAGGCATATAAATATTTACACTGTGTGTTCACTGTCCATAGTTAGATTTCTTTCTGTCACCACATATTTGACCCCCTTTACGCTATCTATCTCCCCCTCCCCTCACCTCCTTGTGTGTGTTTTTGATCTGAGATGGGTCACTTAAAGGCAACATCTATGATAACATGGATGGATCTTTTTCTTTTTTTTTCACCTCTTTAATCCCCCCCACCACACACACACACACACACACACACACACACTTCCATCCCTGACCGATTGATGTTATCATTTCCCCTTAAGAACTGGATCTCTGAAGTCGGAGTGTCCCCTCCCACATGCTCATGGCATGCACCCGGAGCCTGGCACACTCGGGGAACCTGGCGCACCCGGGGCCTGGCGCACTTGGGGGGCCTGGTGCACCCGGGGTATGGTCCGTGGCTTTACCTGGGGCACAAACCCAGGACCTTCTGTGTGCAAAGCAGATGTGCTAACCACTACACTATGGAGCCACCCCCTGGATGGGTCTTGAGAGTATTATGCTAAGTGAAATACATCAGAAAGGAATAAGAACCATATGATTTTACTCATATGTAGGATATAAAACAGAAAGCAACAAACAAAACAAACCAACAAACTCAGAGACACAAACAGTATGAAGGTTACCAGCAGGGAAGATGTGTAAGAGGAGGATGAAAGTAAAGGGAGGTCAAATATATGGTGACAGAGGGAGACTAGACTCTAGGTGGTGAGCACATAGTGAAATATATAAATGATGTGTTATAGAACCCAATACATTTAATTTAAAAAATATAATAAAATCTATAATTTTTACTCACCCTTCCATTTGTCATTATTGTTTACTTCATGTGTGTGTGTTTGTCCCTTAATTTATTATTATTGTAATTACACATGACCTTTCTACTTTTGTCTTTTTTACCACAAATTTTACACACACACACACACACACACACACACACACACACACACACACACACATTGTTGGGGGAAAGGAGTAGAAAAGAAAGCAGCCCCTATAGTAGGCCCTTTTCAGCTTCTTGTTCCATCAGGTTAAAGAAGACTTTGAGGAAATAAAAGGTGTTTGGAAAAATTCAGGTGTAGTTGCGTTGTATGTTGTGATGGGTAGAAGGGATGAAGTGAGGTGTAAAAGCCCCTCACACCCTCCATCTTGCCTCAGACTATGTCCTGGAACCCTGGAGCAGAGAAGGCTCCACTTTCATTCCTGTCTCTTGGGATCGTTGATGGCCAATAGTGATAGAGAACAACAAGCAGGAAGAGTGATGCGTCCAGCATGTTGGTGAAGATGGCAAGCTGCATGTCTATGATCATCCTGATCCACTGGGCTTGGCTTCTCTACTTTTGTCTTTTAATGTTTGTACTAGATTTGGAATTGATCGATCCACTGCATTTATTGTTTGCTTTGTCGATGAGATATTTTTCTTTCCTATATTTTCTTGTTCTTATTTTTGATCTTTTTTTTTTAAACATCTGTTTAACATTTTGTGTCATACTGGTTTTGTGGTGATGAACTTCTTTAGTTTCTTCTTGTCTAAGAAACTCTCTCTCCTTTGATTCTAAATGATAGCTTTGCTGGGTAGAGTCATCTTGGTTGTAGATCTTTGCCTTGCATCATTTTGAATATTTCTTTACATTTCCTTCCGGCCTGCAAAGTGTCTTTTGAAAAACAGCTGAATGCTTTTCTCTATTTTTAAGATTCTCTTTGTCTTTAACTTTTGTCATTTTGTTTATGATATGTCTTTGGGTGGGCCTCACAGGATTCATTTTGTTTGGGATTCTCTGTGCATCCTGGACTTGTATGTGTGTTTCCCTTACCAGATTAGAAAAATATTCAGTCATTAATTTTTCAAATAGGTTTCAATCCCTTACTCTCTCTCTTCTCTTCCTGGTACCCTTATGATATGAATGTTGTTATGCATGATGTTGTCCCAGAGTACCCTTAAACTATTCTCATTTTTGGGAGGGTTCTTTTATCTTGTTACTGTTCTAATTGGGTGTTTTCTGCTACCTTGTCTTCCAGATTGCTGATTTGATCCTCTGCTTTAAGCAATCTGCTATTGATTCCCTCTAATATAGTTTTCATTTCAGTTGTAGTCTTCAGTTCTGATTGGTTCTTATTTATGTTTTCTGTCTCCCTTTTTATGTTGTCTAGCTCTTTAAGTTCTCACTGAATTCTTCTATTCTGTTCTCAAGTTCCTTGTGCACCTTTGTAACCAGTGTTTTGAACTTTGTGTCTAGTAGATTGCTTGTCTCCATTTTGTTTAGTTCTTTTTCTGGGGTTTCATCCTGTTCTTTCATTTCGGACACATTTCCTTGTCTTTTCATTTGGGCTGGCCCCCTGTGTTTGTTTTTATGTATTTGGTAGATCTGTTATTTCTTCTAGTCTTGATGGAGTGGCCTTATGTAGAAGGTGTCTTGTGGGGCTCAGTGCCACAGTCTCCCTGGTGACCTGAGCTAGGTGCTCCAGGTGTGTCTCTTCTGTGGGTTATGTATACCCTCCTGTTATAGTTGGGCCTTGACTGCTGCTGGCATGTCAGTGGGTGGGTTTGACCCTTGGGCTGCCTGGCTGTAAGGGCTTATGGCTATTTGGTAGGAGCTACAAAGTGACCTGAAGTTGGTTGTCACTTGTGCTGAGATTGGAGGCACCTGGGAGAGACTAGGCTGTGAAATGAGGCTGGCAGCCACTTGTGCTGGGCTTGCACACTGAGGCCAGCCACTGTTTATGGCATTTGTGGACTTTTGAGTGTGTAACGCAAGCTGAGGGTAGCTTACACTTGTGAGATTTGTGGGCCTTTGAAGGAGTCTGCAGCTCAAGCCTAGGGCACTTGTCTAGGATTTCTGGTCCTTTGAGTGTCTGCAGCATAAGCAGGCTGCTTCTGTGGAGGAACCACTGGAAGAAGCTTGGTCTAGGCAAGCAAGTTGTCTGGGTCAGGGTCTCAGGGAATCACCAGGATAGGGGAACTATATTAACCAGGTTAACAGAAAGCACAGATTTGGTGCCAGCTGGTTGGGAGGAAGGGAGCTCAACAAAAACAGTGGTACCTGCTGAAGAGAGTTCCCTCACCCCTGCCCCTCCAGCCCTCTCCTTGAAGTTAGTCAATTTAGTTCCTCTCCATATGTCCCTGGTGCTCTTTGAGCTGTTGTACCTGTGCTGCTGGAGCTCAGAGCAAGTGAGTTTGTGGGAAGACACTTTAAGATCTATGCCTCACTGTTTTTCACAGCCAGATGTTATAGGGACTCCTGTTCTCAGCACTGGTACCGCAGCTGGGGAGCCTGGTGTGGGGCAACTCATCGCTCCTCAAGGGTGACCGCCATAGCCGAGATATCCCTCCTATTTCTTAATTGCCATACTGTGAGTGTGGGACTAGTCCATTCCACATCTCTGCCCCTCCTACCAGTCTCAACATGGTTTCTTCTTTATATCCTTAGTTATAGGAATTCTGTGCAACTAGTATTCAGGTGTTTCTCAGTGATGGTTGTTCTCTAATTTAGTTATAATTTTGATGTGCTCATGGGAGGAGGCCATCTCAGAGTTAACCTACTCCGCCATCTTGACTAGGAATCCACGTTGTTCAGTTCTTTCTTAGTGTTCTTACTTGGCATTTGTTCTATCTAAATTTTAACACCCAATGGTGTATGATCTGATGGGACAGTTATTTAAGGCACCTTGATCAAGAGATAGACACATGTCATAAAGTCAGTCAGTAGCAGGCTCTCTCTCTAGAATTTGAACTGTTAGCAGAATGATGAAAATGGATGGAGTGGTACTTCCAGGATGAGAATGTTGATTCTGTTGGCCAATTAGAGCTACTGGTTACTGGTCTTTAAAGACTGTACTTCAAGTATCCTTTTATTCCTGTGAGTATTCCTATATCCTTCAAATAAATTGCCCTTTTTAACCTAAATTTACCAGAGTTGTTTCCTATGGCTAATAACCTAGGAATCCTCATTCTTTAAGTCTCAGCTTATGTCAGCTTTTCAGAGGGGTTTTTATGACAATCTTGCACAATATAGCTCCCTCCTTTAATTCTCAAATGCTTTTTTCTGCATATGTTAAGATAATCTTATAGCTTTTCACGTTTAATGTGAATCATATTAACACATTTTATAATGTGTTTATCTGACATTAAGGAATAAACACTGGTCATTTTTTAAAACTTCGCCAGTTTTAGTTTATCAGTGTTTTATTTGAGATTTTTGCATATTCATTCAAAATGAGATTGGCCTATAATTTTTCTCACTTCTATTCTCTGTGTTCAGTTTTATCAAGGTTATACTACCTTCATGAAATTACTTTAATAGCTTTCCTTTTGATTCTATGAAACAGTTTATAAAAATTTTATTATCTATTCCATGAGGGAATAGTGAACTCATCTTCAAAACCTTCTAGAGTTGATTTTTGAGGGGGAGGGTTGTAGATGAGTACTGTTTAAATTTCCTTTTCCTGCTTATGTCTTCTACATCTTTTTAAGCGTTTGGGTAAGTTAAACCCTTTTTCTTGGAAATTGTCCATTTGCTATTTTTTCACATTTATTATCTAAGGTTGTTTATAGTTTTCACTTAGAATTAAAAAAATTACTTTATAGTTGAAATCTAATATTCTGGTCATGCCACTGATTCTTTCATATTTGTTGAGATTTGTGTTATACCATAATATGCTGCCATTTTGGGCAAGATTCTATGTATGCTTGAAGATAATGTTTACAGGGTTCTCTATGTGTGCCCTGTGTTGTTTAAATATTCTATATTCTTACTAATTTTTTGTCTGCTGGATTTATCAGTTATTTAAAATGGTATATAAAATTCCGCTATGATTGTGGATTTGCCAACTTTTCCTTGTAAGCTTGTCAACTCTTTCTTTAAATATCTTGAGGCTATGTTTCTACATGCATATTGGTTCAAGATGCACATAAATTCTTTGCAATTTTTTATTATTATTTAATAATTTGATTTATCCTAATAACTGTACTTTTGACTTTAGGTCTGTCTCTTCCCTCCCTCAACCTTGCTAGTAATACAGCTATACCAGCTTTCATTTGGTTGTTATTTGCTTTGCAAATCTTTTCCCCTCATTTTTACCATCAACCTCAGTGTTTTTAAGTTTGAAATTTTTAAGTATTATGTCTTGCTAAAAGAATATAGCTGACAATCTATCTTTTAACTGGCAAGTTTGCTCCATTTACCTCTTTTAGAGATTACTGATATGTTTCTTCTATCTCATTTCATATTTGCCATCTATAGTATCATTAATTTGTTCCTTTCCTACCTCTACTTACCTGCTTTCTACTTAGTAATTATGTTCTTCAATTTCCTTTTTAAAATCTACTGGGTTGAAGATTATACACAATTTCTTTTTCTTCATACTTTCTTGCATCTCACCCTTTCTTTTTAGGTTCAATATTTAACTTTTAAAAGATATTCTTTAGAAGTTCTTTCAGTAAAATTTTCTTAAGAATAAATGCTGTTTTTCCTCTGGAAATGTCTTTATTTTGCCTTCAAGTTTAAATGATAGCTTAACCTGACATGCACTTCTAGGTCAACTATTACAATTATTTTATTTTAGCATTTGAAGATTTTTTTCATTGACTTTCAGTTTCTTTTGTCTCTGTTGAGGAGCTAGTCTCTATTCCTTATAAGTACAATACTTTTTTTTTTTTCTGCTGAGGTACTTCTGTTTTTCTTCAATCTTTAAATTTCACTACAATGTACCTCAATATGAATTTATTTTGTGTTTCTTTAGGGTATATTCCCTGGATTGATTATTTTTCAGCCTTCCTAGGCAATGCCAATTTGTTTCTTAAAATGACTGTATAGATTCCTACTACTTTGTATACGCATATTTTGTAATACCTTTGATAGAAAATAGAATTCCTTTGAATGCCCAAAACAAGAAAGGAAAAGTTGAAATTGTGTGTCTGTCACTTTAGATATAAGAGGAGGAGATACAACTCATCAAGGGAAACAATGACCAGGTCATTTTTAAAGGCATTTAACTTTAAACAGATATGTTTTGGGTCTGAAGTTTCTCAATTACCTGAAAAATAAACTTTTGAAAAGTCCTTCTGACTGATACCTGACTTTTTGTGTTGTGTACCTTTTGTTACCGTTTGGGCCATCCAAAATCCACCGTCAACCCAGCAGCATTGAGGGGTTCCTCAGTTCTTCCCCCCTAAGTCAGTAAAGAATTACAGGTCAGCAAGATTTAGAAAAGTAAGGTTTATGGAAAGCACAATTTTAGGAGGAGACAGGACATGCCAAGGAAGGCTGCAGCCCCATGGAATTTGGAATTTGAGACAAATGATAGAGTACAGTCCAAGAGAGAGTCAGGTTTCAGTGAATCTGAAACCTCATGGAAGTGGGGAGGTCTGTATTATATTAGGACCATGATGGGAAATTACAAAGGTGATTCTAGGTGATTGGCACATGAGGTCATTTTGATTGACATTTGACTATTATATAACTCTCTGCCTACTGCGCATGCAGTTCCCCAGAATTTAATCTGTTATAATTAGATTCATGAACTTCCAGGCATAGGCATGACATTATAATGTTGGTATAGAGGCTGAGGTGAGGAGAAGGTCAGAGTAGTCCTTACTACTCAAGTATTTGTGGCCAGATTAAACCAGCTATAGGTTTATGGCCCTTCATTCTTTTGTTTGTCAGGATTCAGGGGGTGATTTATAACTATAAAATGGGTGTTTCAGGGAGATCCTTAAGGGAGGTCTTCAAGGGAAGTTTCTATGGTTATAGAGCTGGGCCTTCACTCCTATTTTCATGACTACCTAAATACCTAACACTTTCACTTACTATCTTACAGAATAAACTTATTCATTAGAACTTGGTAAAGAAATGGGAGTTTCTTCTAATGTTTGACCAAAAGTTTCCTAAAACAGTTTTTTAGACGTTCTTTTTAATACTTTTTCAAATGTACCTCTCCATTTGTTGAGGTAAGAAATGTTGAAACCCATAGTGAAATTTTATAAGTGTTTATATTTGAGCCAAACTGACAATGATGTTGGGAAGCAAGATCTCAAATACTTCTTAAACTATCAGTTTTGTGTTTTCTTTTATGCATTTGAAATTAAGAAGGGAAGTAAGGAAAGTGGGAAGGTTGGAGGAAGCAAAGAGAGGGGATAGATTACAGGATGGTTAAGATTTTGTGCCCTGCAAAGGGTATTCCAGCATTTCAAAGGTGGGTTAACCTAGATGTACAAGAACAATTAATGGGGCTTGCTTAAAACTTTTCACTAGAGAAGTTATATGACTACTCACCATGACATTCCCAGGTGGGAATTCATGATCAGATCACTCTATGAAATTACCTTTAATAGAATTTCTTTTTTTGTTGTTCACACATATATGGATTCCTGTGGATTCTCTATAGATTCTATTCTTTAATCACAGTAACAATTTTATTTTCTTCTTTTCAAAGTGAAAACAGATTTTTTATCTGATTCTAAAATTACCTTTAAAAATTTTAAATATAATAATGCCTACACATAAAAGTTTAATGTCTCTGGTTGATCGTAGAGCTTAAAGAGACTGCCTGTATTAATATTTTAGGGAGAACTACTTCTAGACCATTTTAGACAATTAGGTAATTGGGTATTGTCACCAAACTCAAGGGGTTCATTTTGTCTGCATATGTCAAAGCCAAAAGACGTACAAACAGGAGTTTGCAGCAAAGAAAGTAAAGGTTTATTTAAGGAAATGGCACCAAGCCCTGAGACACAGGTAAGCTAGTGCTCAAAGACTCGGCTCCCAGTGGCGTCTAGGAGATAGGTTATATAGGGGAAAATTCCTTAATTATGATAGCTAAGGGAGTTGGGATTGTGGGTTCTACTGATTCGTTAGGGCTAGGGTAGGAGGCTGTTGAGCATTGCATCAGGTCCTGGTATCAGTCACGGTTTGTTCTGTCTGGTTTTCAGGGGATGCTGGTAGAGTCCTTGGCTTTCATGGGTGTGGAGCTGCAAGATGTTATCTTTAATGTGATGAAACTGTTTCTGTGGTCAACAGATCTGAGCCTTTGTTCCTAGACGCTTGATACTGACCTAAGGGCTTAATGATTCAGGGAGTGGTCTTGGCAGTGTGCAGAAAAGGATGAGAAAAGAAGCAAGTGAGCCCAAGGCCAATCTGAATCAGGGAGAGAAAGAAGAGAAAAAGTCATTTTAAACAAGTGAAGATTTGCTCAATTTCAGTATCTTGTTTTTTAGTTTTTGCTCTTACAATATTTTGGAGGAAGGAAATTCTACAATGTTACATGTTGTCTGCCCTTTTAGGAGGATTTAAAAAGAACTGTCAAACACAAAGTCCTAAATGCTATTTTTCTTTTACTTGGGTTTATAAGGAGAAAATTAGTGGCTATTAGTATTATGTGCCATGTTAACCCTTATGTTCTTGAAAACCATAATTAAGATATCTATCAGCCTTGCTGTCTAACCTACTTTTAAAAAGGTAGTATATTTTTCCGATCTATTTTCTTCCAATTTGCCTTCATTCAACGCAGTGGGGAGAATAAATGCCTCTGCAGGGTGTAGTATCATTAGTCTGCCTAAATGCAGTATAAATAGCATATTACTGCGTTCATAACTGAAAGAACTATACCAATGTTATGTGAAGAGCAGCATAGTGAGATTAAAATGTTCTATACTCACGGTGCCTTTATTTAAAGAATAAACAAACCTCTTTATTCTTTTTTTAACCTGTCATATGTGAAATTATTATTTTTTTCAATGTCATACAAGAAATCTGATTGACTATAAAACCAATTTGAGAATTTAATGAAGAATTACGTATAGATCTTGTAGCTAAGTTTACACTTACACTAGCCTTCATAGTAATATTCCCAATTTTGACTTTTATTTATGACTATCTTAAAGGCTGGACCGTGTATTAAGTGTTAAATATCTTTACAGTTGGTGAAATTTAAAAATACATAGAATATATTGTCATAGGATACATAGAAGAAAATGATTTTGATGCCCTACATTTGTTCTTGTATTGTAATTGGACTTAAAATTTTTTTTTGTATTTAAATTTTATTGAATTAGGTAATATTCACAAGGTTCAAAATTCAAAGGCACAAATGGGTACACTGTAAGGCAAAAGAGTCTTCCTCCCATTTCTGTGTTCCAGTCACTCAGGTCTTTCCAGAGCGATCAAGATTACAAGTTACATCCGATGGTATTCCACAGGTGTTTTCTTTGGTAGCCCACTCTGGGTCCTCCTATGTTTTAAAGATGAGGTTGAAGGATGTAAAGGCCTTTTAAAGGCATCTTGTTTTTTAAAAAGGCGCCGTATTTTGAGGCAGAAGCAGGACCAGAATCTAGGTCTCCTGGTATTCTAATCTAATACAGGACTCTGCAATCCCTGCACTAAGCCCATTGCCTCTAAAGTGGTTCGTGGCAACTGGTTTATCAGTGCGGATGGGCCAATCCGGGTCATTTAAATCTCAAAGTAGCTTGGTTTGAGATTGGAATACTGGCGAGAGGAACTGGGACAGGATAGTTTATCAGAAGGGTTGTAGGATAATAAATTTCTTGGGTCATCAAAAGGAGGCAAAAGTTTTAAAAGGCTGACCTAGGTCTTAATCACACGATTTGACTTTTGCTGAGTCTCGGGATGGCCTGTGTCAGGCTCAGAGTGCTGACGTCAGCAAGGCTCTCTGCCAGGCGTGGGAGGACTCGCGTTCAACCCTCTGGAGCTATTCGTACCTCTGACAACGCGACCCCGATTCTAAGGCGTTGGCTTTGATCCCATCCATCCCGATCTCAACCTGGATACCGTGCAGAGGTGGTGAGGCCTCGCCCTCGCCTCTTCAGCCGGTCGGGTGAGTGTGGTGCAGGGAGAGACAAGCTGGCACAAGAGCCAGGTCCGCCAGCTGCGTCTCGGGCTCCTACGGCCCAACAGAGCGGACCCGGCCCTCCTGGGCCGCTTGGTCTGGACCCTCCTGACTCCCATCGCCTCTCTTCCTGGGGGCGTATGGGAGTATATCCGCTAGCCTGCTCCCTCCCGCGCAAAAAGCAGATCTTTCAGCGGCGCTCCAGAAGCCTGCCCCACCCTACCCTTCAGTCCAGGCAAGACGGATCACGCGGCCCAGAACGCGACTTCGCGAAAAGGGAATTTCTCGGCGCCGGCCCCCGCGGGGAGAGAGACTGGGCGTGAGAGTGGGAAGGAGCCTTAGCAAGCAGCTCTGCGGCCCAATGGCGTTCTTCCGCCTCCGGGCGTGGGCCAATGAGGCGCGCGGGGCGGGACTTCCGCCTCGCCGCAGGTCGGCGTCCGGGCTCCGACGCCAGGCTGTGGGAGTCGGCGGATATTCGGTCCTGCAGTGAGCTTGGGAACTTCCTCCGCAGCGATGCGGCGGATGAGCCTGTGTACGGTGCGGGGTCAGGCTTCCAGGTGAGAACCTGTGCGGCCTTCCAGCGGCTGGGCGGAGGGCCGTGCTCGCGGGGCCGTGCTCCGAGGGCCCGGCCGGGAGAACACGCCCTCTCGCCGGCGCTCGAGCTCTGAGGCGGCGGCCCGACCGCTCCGCGCTTTGCTACTCCTGCCCGGGCTGGGCGCGCAGGAAAATAGGCTTTTTGCCAAAGGTTACGAAGCCCAGCTTTGGGAAGACCAAGTTCTTCCACGTCCCCGTACCGTTCGTTTGTACCTGAAGTTGTTAGTTTATCCTTCTGGCTTCTCGCATTCCCCTGCTGAGCCAGCAGGAGCCTGGGAAGATGTTTGGGAAGTCTCTTGGTCAGGTACTTACCGCAAAGTCCCCGGGAGAAATGGCTTGATTTTAGTTGAGGGGACTCTTTAACCTTTGAAAATAAGGAGGACTGTCACCTCCTTTCTTTCTCACCTTTTAATCCCTCCTCTCCCTCCATCCCCAACTGGAAACTCAGATCGAAGGTGGGGCGTGACTCTGCTGGGGACAGATTCCACGGACCGTCACTTAAAGTCAGCAGCTCTGTCGGGACGCTTCCCGAGTTGACACACCGATGAAAGAGCTCTGTACCAGAGAGGGAGTGGGCAGACACTGAAGCCAAGCCATTCCACAAGCACTTGCGCAACTTTGCTGGTAACCATTGAGCATTCTCTGCCAGCTTTTGGTAAATTCCTCTATTTTGTCCTAATTTGGCAATTGTAAATTTCCCAGACTATCCTTTCATCCTCGGTTTCAGCACCGAGCCGCTCAGGTGCTCTGTCGTTGCCCCAAACCTGCCTGTTAACTGTTTGTCGCTGGTGCTGCAGGAACAGTGAAAACGAATGCATTTCTTTCAGAAATGATCTGTTCGCAGAGGAGAGCATCTGCAGTTTTTGATGACAATTTAAATTAGATGGGCGTGCCACCAAAGAGTTCTAGTAGAGAAACAGATCAATTCAAGTTTTAAGGAGGGTGCCTTGAAGGTTTTCATCTATTTAAAGAAAATTTTTAATGGACAGAGATTAATTTCACTTCAGAGTAACAAAACTGGACTGTAGTAGCAATAGAAAACTTTAAACAATGTAAGAAGTGTAGTGCAATGCTGTCTTGCAGTGACATGGGAACTTACTAATGGATTGGAATCAATTTAATGCATTGACATTAACATCAGAGGACATCCTATGGAGTAAATATTTAATGAAGCTTTTGTTTCATTTTTTTTAAAAGTGTGTATGAAGAGGAGGACGTAAATGTATATCATATTATTGTGAATTGTGGCTAAATGCTGGGTTCCAAATTTGGGAGTCAGGCTGCATGCAGCCTTCAGCTCTGCCACTTACTAATTATGTGATATTATCTGTAAATAAGGGAAGAATTGTAAGAATTAATTGAAATAAAATGTCTGTTACATAGTTAAGATTCAAAAAATTGTTTAAATGATCAGATAGAAGCCCAGTTATTTGTGTTAGGAATGACAACTGCTTTATTAGTGTTTTTTATCTTTGCCTCTGTTCAAAGACAACCAGCTTGATGTCTCCATATATCATAGTAAATGATGTGGACAGAATCTTGGTTTGTGAGTTTTAATGCTTGAAGGGTTTGGAATAAATTCTCATCTATCACTGTTAAAAGCGTTTTGGGGAGGGGCCTTAACTGTTAGTAGTATTCAGCACCCTTCCTTTGATGTTTTGCAGCATTATGGAATAACAGATTTATCAGAAGGTTTTCAGGCACTAATCTGAGAAAGTAAGGGTAGGGATAAGGGGATAGATTTACATCTTCAAGTTAAATTGGATAGGAAGGCATTTTATATTTTATAGTTCTTGATGTAGAGATGTATGAAAAGAAATGGCTTGGTCAGATGTCATGGTAGACTTTATGTTAATATACACTAAAAACAATTGGTGTTTAAATAAAAAAGTATGATTTTGGACATTTTAAAATCTGGGAATTAATAATTAGCAGAAGGCAAAATGAGTTTGAATCAAAGTGGTGTTTTGCTTCATTTGACATATTACTACCATATGGCATTGCATATAGTAGTTTCACATAAAAAAAGAGAAGATTGGTAAGCATTGTTAGTTTTCTCAAAAGTGGAAACAAGCAAGTGAATTTTTTTTCATAAAGTATGGTGGTTAATCATTGTTTAAGAATTCATGGATCCTGCATATATTTATTGAGCATATATAAAAATATAGTATTAAGCTTTGGCAGAGCTTTTACATTATGCAAAAGTTGATTAGGGAACAGTGAGAACATATGATAATTGGTATTGTCAGAATTTACATTAGTATATAAATAGCAACAACAGTAATAATAGCTCACATTGTTTAAATAATAGCTAACATTGTTTACTATGGGCCAAATACAATTCTAAGCACTTTGTATTATCTCATGTAATTCTCACTCTTATCAGTCATGATAGCTAGTGCTATTATTGTCTTTTTTATAGATGGGGACGACATCACAAATATGGAACTTGCTGAGTTCACACAGGTATTTAGTGGAGTAACTGGAATTTACATGGAGGTACTCTGTGGGGATTAGGATAATTTTTAAAGCACTGAACAGTTTCTATATTCAATAAATGATATGCCTAAACTGGTTTTCTTTCATTGAGGATGTGACTATTCGAAATATTGTTAGCAGTTGGTGGAGGATGGGAGAAGAAAGCTAGTTCTACATAAGGACACTGCCCAAGCAAAGGTGTA
The DNA here is from genome assembly GCA_004027375.1 of Macroglossus sobrinus. Classification (NCBI taxonomy): domain Eukaryota; kingdom Metazoa; phylum Chordata; class Mammalia; order Chiroptera; family Pteropodidae; genus Macroglossus; species Macroglossus sobrinus. The sequence goes on from PVKZ01001630.1 coordinate 54,111, forward strand.
GAGGTAGGAAAACAAAGAACATTTGCCAAGGTTGTATGTATAAGGAATGGGCTGGTAAGGATACATAGATAAAGATTATGGAGATCCTTACATGCCAGGCTAAGGCTTTTGTACATGATTCTTGGTTGAAAAGAACCCCTCTTTATGGATATTAATCTGGAACAGAAGTCCAGTGAAGGAGTAGAAGCCTGGAGGTAGGCATACCATAGAGTTTAATTACAATAGTTGAGGCAAGAAGTGATGGTGGAGTTGTAGTGAAGGATGTAGATCTGAGAAATGTTGACAATGATGTGGGGAATGGGCCTCAGACAGATTTTTTAGGAGGATAGTATTGCTTTTAACAAAAATAAGGATATTATGATGAAGAATAGGTTTTGGTGGAAGGAGATTTAGGAGGAGAATTTATTACAGGGATTTTAGATTTGGAGCTGAGGAGTAGTTCAGATGTTTGGAATGTAAAATGAGAACTGGGAGCTTTGTGTATTCCATAAAAAGGGAAGAGACAGATTGCTCACATTTTGATAAAAAAGTCTAAAGCAGTCATCTTTCACAGTAGTGATGTGACTCTGGAAGGTCCTCAGAAATGCAAATTTTTCGCTTGATAGAGATGCACCTGCTCTTTTTCCCTGTTAATTTTTTCTTATCCTGGGAAGACAGGAGGGAACATTTTGGAAACCTACCTAGCAAGGTTCTCATTTATTATTTCAAAAGATAGCCAATAAATTAGAGGCTCACTAAAACTTGGAAAGATGTTGTGATTTTTTATTTAGGGCCTGGCATTTATACACACAGTTAAATTTTGAATTGTAACATTTCCATATTTGTTTATTTTTGTCATCCCCTCTTTGTTACCCTCAATTGATTCAGAGAATCATGGTGCTTGTAATGGGGCAGCAATCGAGAGGGGACCTAGAGAGATTGTATCCTAGTAATAGCTAAGATTGTGGGAGAAAAACCTCAAAGGATAAGAGGATAAGGCCACATGCTGTGGTGGGAAGAATAGAGATTCTATGACTGAATTACTGTGCCACTCATTCTCTGGCTGAGTTTTTCTCATTCTGTAAAATAATGATGATGGTAATACCGATTCTGAACTGTTGTAAGAAAGAAAGAAAAACATCTTGAGACATTTTACACTGGAAAAATGGCTCAGGTCTAAGTAGTAGAGGGACCTGTAGGTTTCCTCTCTTTGCAGATTTTCTAGGGTTTAGTACAGGTAAATGGGGCATGATATTGAATTAAACAGTATAATTTATCTATGTTTGAACTATTTTTAGTTTCTTGTAATGCAAGACCTGAGTAACTAGCCAGTTGAATAAAAAATTGACCATTAGGTACAAGCAATAGAACAAAGAAAGATTTGCATATTCTGTCATATCATTGTTGGGAACATTACATGGATTCTACTTATGAGTTTTTCTGTAGCATGCATTCAGTCAACAAATATTTATTAACTACCTTCTATGTCAGATAGTGTTCTAGGTACTCAGAATATATCAGTGAACCAGAGACAAAAATGCTTGACTTTACAGAACTTGTAGTGGGAGACATAAGGTATATTTTAATAATAGAAATAATTAGATTATTCTTATGCTTTAATTATAAAATCACAATTTTAAATAGATGATAATAATGAGTACTATACCAGATTGTTCCTAATTTTGTAGAGCATTCTGAAGGAAGGGACTATGCCATTTTTACTTGTGTGTCTATTTCCCTTTCTTCCCAATGGAATGGCTTAGATGTATTTTATACTCAACAAATATAAGTATTCATTCAAAGATTATGATGTGGTGAAGGAAATTATGTTAAGGTGGGGCCAGATCTTAAAGATAAAGGATTAGTTATTGCAAGTATTAAGGACCTGTGTACTCAATAGATTGAAGGTAGGGGGGAAAAAAAGGGTGCTGTGAATTGCATTGTCTGGCTTGTCTATGAAGTTGAAATGGAAATAAGGTTATTTTATAGCTGAAAGCATCAACGTTAAGGGAATCTGGGTATTACCAAGTTGCTCACTAATTAGCTTGGTGACTTTGCATAAATAACTTGACCTCTCAGTTCACTTCCTCATTTGTAAAAGAGGTAGTTGGAATTTTCCAGTTTAAAAATCTGCTTTTAAGACTTTTTACAAAATGTCTGTTGCAGTGATACTTCATTTTACCAATGTGGATAAAATAGAGCTGATCATGAGCTTCCATTGAATAATAAGACTAAATTTATAACCTTAGTTAATGAACTAGATGTTTAAAGAAATATGCTGACAAAATTAAATTAATGTTATCTATTTGATGTTTTTTATTAATAAGACCACATTGTAATTTTAGAAAAACAAAGCAAAACATAGACCAAGGTATATTTCTTCCTTTTGTATTATGAAGAAAAAAAATAAACCATAATATTTTACACATTGATAGTGGATCTTAATAGTTATTCATACTTTCATATGTTTTACAATAGCCTTTGATTATTGTGCTAGGTGCCAAGTATACCATTCCAAAAAGTTGTAGTCCTAGCTTCAAGGAGCTTAAAGAATAATGGGTATGATAACAATTTAAATTAGTTTTGTTGTATTGTGGTGGCACAGAGAAGAGACATAGTGAGAGGCTGGGAGAAGAAAAAGTTCATATGGTTAGAGAAGAAAGACCGAGAAAGAATGACAAGGAATAAAGCTGGAGTCATAGGCAGAGTCATTTATGAAGATCTTTCAGTGGTAAGTCTCAGTTTCGTTTTGAATTTTATTCTGAAAGTTGTTGAATATTTTAAGAAATTTTGTGCAGGGAATAGCACAATCAGACATAGTTATAGCTACCATTATATTCTTTTCTCTTTAGTTCCAAAACATTTTTATCACTCCAAAATAAAACCCTGTACTCATTAAGCAGTTACTTCACATTTCCTCCTGCCCCTATGCTCTGACAACCACCAGTCTGCTTTCTGTTTCATATGGATTTCATGGCTATCTCATATTCTGGAAATCTCATGTAAATAGAGTCATAAATATGTGACCTTTTGTATCTCTCTCTCACTTAACATATGTTTTTGAGATTATTCCATGCTGTTGTATGCCACATTGTATGTATCAGTATTTCTTTTTTACGGCTGTCATTTTTTATTGTATAGTATCCACTCATCTCTTGGTGGACATTTGAGTTCTTTTTCCTCTTTGGCTATTGTGCATATTGTTGCTGTGAACATCATGTACAAGAACTTGTTTGAGGGTCTGTTTTTATGTTTTTTGGATATATACCAGGAGTACAGTTGGCTGGATCACATGGTAATACTATGTGTAGTGCTTCTGAGGACTCACCAAACTTTTGCAGTGACTGAACCATTTACATTCCACTGGCAATGTACGAGGGTTCCAGTTTCTCTACATTGTTGTCACCAACACTGTTCTTTTCTAGTTTTTTTTTTTTTTTAAATAATATTGTCATTATTGTGAGTATAAAGTGGTATCTCGCTGGCTTTGATTTGTTCTTCACTGCTGAAGTTGAGCATCTTTTCATGTGCTTGTTGGCCATTTGTGTATCTTTAAAGAAATGTCTATTCAAGTTCTTTGCCCATTTTTAAATTGGGTTGTCTGCCTTTTGGGGTTATGTTTTTTATGTATTCTGGTAACTAGACCTGTACCAGATATATGATTTACAAATAATTTCTTCCATTCTGTGGGTTGTCTTCACTTATTTAGCAATACCCCTTTCTACATAAAAGTTTTAAATTTTAGTGAAGCCCAGTTTATTTTTGTTGCTCATGCTTGAGGTATCATATATCTAAGAATCCATTGCCTGAATTCAAGGTCATGAATATTTACCCTGGTTTTTTTCTAAGAATTTTATTATTTTAGCTCCTATATTTAGGTTACTGAACCATTTTGAGTTAATTTTTATATATAGTATGAGTTAGCGGTACAACTGTATTGTTTTGCATGTCAATGTCCATTTGTCCCAGTACCACTTGTTAAAGAGACTATTATTTCCTCATTGAATGGTCTTGGCATCTTTGTTGAAAATCAACTGACCATAGATGTATCGATTTATTTCTGGACTCTCAATTCTATACCTTTGGTCTACATGTCTATCCTTATAGCTGTACCATACTGTTTTGATTACTATAGCTTTATACTAAGATTTTGATATGGGAAGTGTGAGTCCTCCAGCTTTGTTCTTTTTCAGTATTGTTTTGACTGTTTGGAGCTTCTTGGAATTCTATGTGAATTTGAAGATTGACTTTTCCACTTTTGCATAAAAAGCTATTGGAATTTTGATAGGGAAGTTATTGAATTTATAGATTGCTTTGGATAGTATATATTATCAATTTAATGATAGTCTTCTAATACATGGTAAATCTTTTTCATTTGTTTAGGTCTTTGATTTCATTTGGTAGTGTTTTCTAGTTTTGAGTATACTAGTCTTTCACCTTTTTTTTTTTTTTTAATCCATGTTCCAATTCTCCTTTGGCAGCCATCAGCTTCTTCTCTATATCTATTGGTCTGTATCTGTTTTGTTTTGTTTATTCATTTGTTTTATGTTTTTAGATTCCACAGATAGGTGAAATCATATGGCATTTGTCTTTCTCTGACTTATTTCACTCAGCATAATACCCTCTAGGTCCATCCATTTTGTCACAGATGGCAAGATTTTATTATTTTTTATTGCTGAGTAATATAGATTTTACATCTTCTTTGTCCATTCATATATTGATAGATATCTAGGTTGCTTCCATATCTTGGCTTTTAATAGTAATGCTGCAATGAATATAAGGGTACATATATCTTTTTAAATTAATGTTTTTGTTTTCTTTGGAAAATACCCAGAAGTAGAATTGCTGGGTCGTATTATAGATGTAGTTTTAATTTTTTGAAAGAATTTCCATACTGTTTTCCATACTGATTATATCAATTTACAATCCCAATAATAGTGTCTGAGGGTACCCTTTTTTCTATATCCTCGACAACACTAGTTTGTTGATTTATTGATGATAACCATTCTGACGGTCTTGAGGTGATAATCTCATTGTCCTAATTTGCATTTCCCTGATGTTTAGTGATATTGAGCATCTTTTTATGTATTTATTGGCCATCAGTATGTCCTCTTTGGATAAATGTCTATACAGTTCTGCTCATTTTTAAATTGGATTATTTGTTTTTTCAGTGTTGTATAAGTTCCTTATATAGTTTGGATATTAATCCCTTATATGATATATCATTGGTGAATATCTTCTCCCATTCAGAAGGTTGTATTTTTGTTTTGCTGATAGTTTTCCTTCCCTATGCAAAAACCTTTTAGTTTGGTGTAGTCTCATTTGTTTAGTTTTTTTTCTTTTGTTGCCCTTGCTCAAGGAGACATATCCAAAAATATATTGCTAAGACTGATGTCAAAGAATTTACTGCCTCTTGTTTTTTTCTAAGACTTTAATGGTTTCAGGTCTTACATTAAAGTCTTTGATCCTTTTTATTTTTGTACATATGGTGTAATAAAGTGGTCCAGTTTTACTTTTTTACATGTATTTGTTCAGTTTTGATAACACCATTTATTGGAGATACTGTCTTTATCCCATTGTATATCCTTGTCTTCTTTGTCATGGGGTAATTGACCATATAAGTGAGGATTTATTTCTGGGTTCTCTGTTTTAGTCCATGGATCTATATATTTGTTTTTATACCAGTATCGTACTGTTTTGATTATTATAGCTTTGTAGTAAAATTTTAAATCTGGGACTTGATTTTGTTCTTTCTTACAGTTTCTTTGGCCATTTGGGGTCTTTTGTGGTTCCATGTATATTTAGGATTAGTTCTAGTTCTGAGAATAATGCAGTTTACCAATGTAATAGGATTGCATTGAATCTGTATATTGCTTTAGGTAGTAAAGACATTTTAATAATATTACTCCTTCCAATTTATGAACATGTATATTTTTCCATTTTTTTATATCTTCTTCAATTTCTGTCTTTAATGTCTTACAGTTTTCAGAGTACAGGTCTTTCACCATTTTGGTTAAAATTTTCCAGGTATTTTATGCTTTTTGGTACATTCGTAAATGGAATTGTTCTCTTAATTTCTCCTGATCTTTTATTATTGGTGTATAAAAATACAATAGATCTTTGTATAAATTTTGTGTCCTGCAACTTTACTGAATCCATTCATTGTAATTTTTTTTTAGTGGAGTCTTTAGAGTTTTCTATGTATAGTATCGAGTCTGCAAATAATGAGTTTTCTTCTTCTTTTCTTGGATCTCTTTTATTTCTCTTTCTTGTCTGATTGCTGTGGCTAGGAATTATACTATTTTGAATAGAAGTGGTAAATTTGGGCATTTTTGTCTTATTCTTGATATTGGAGGAAAGGCTTTTCAGTTTTTCCCTATTGAATATGATATTAGCTGTGGGTTTGTCATATATAGTCTTTATTATGTTGGGTATATTTCTTCTATGTTCAATTTGTTGAGAGTTATCATAAAAAGATATTGAATTTTGTCAGGTGCTTTTTCTGAATTTATTGTGATGATCATATGGTTTTTATTTTTTATCATGTAATGTATTATGTTGATTGATTTATGGTTGTTGAACTACCCTTGCATCCTTGGGATGGGCTAAATCTTACTTGGTCATGGTATATAATCCGTTTAATGTGTTGTTGAATCAGGTTGTTAATATTTTTTGAGAATTTTTGCAACTTTGTTTCTCAAGGATTTTGGCCTTCAATTTTATTTTCTTTTATAATATCTTGATTTGGGTATTAGGGTAATGCTGACTTTATAAAATGAGTTTGGAAGCATTTCTTTCTTTTCAAATTTTGAAATAGTGTAAAGATAGGTGTTAATTTTTCTTTAAATGGTTGGTAGAATTCACCTATGAAACCACCTGATCCTGGACTTTATTTGTTGGGAGTTTTTGATTACTGCTTTGATTTCACTGGTTGTAATTGATAGGTTTAGATTTTCTATTTCTTCTTGGCTTAGTCTTACAAGGTTACATGCTTCTAGAAATTTATCCATTTATTTTAGATAATTGAACTTTTTAGCATATAATTGTTCATAGTATTAATGATTCTTTATATTTCATTAATGTTGGTTATAGCTTCTGTTTCATTTATGATTTTATTTATCTGGGCTCCTTTTTTTTGATGAGTTTGGCTAAAGGTGCATCAATTTTGTTTACATTTTTCAAGAAGTATCTTTCATTGGTTTTTCTATTTAAAATTTTTATTTTATTTTTGCCTGTGATCTTTATTATTTTCTTCTACTTTTTTGGAGGGGGGTTCTTATTTTCCTAGTTTATTGTTTATTTGGGATTTTTCTTGTTTCTTGAGGCAGTCCCATATAGCTATGAACTGCCCTCTTAGAACTGCTTTTGCTGTAGCCCATGATTTTTGAAATTTGTGTTTTCATTTTCATTTGTCTCAAGGTAGTTTCTGATTTTCTGTTTGATTTTTCACTTTGATCCATTGGTTGTTTAGCAACATGTTGTTTCGTTTCCACATATTTGGATTTTTTTCCCCAGTTTTCTTCCTGCATTTGATTTCTAGTTTTATGCCATCGTGGTCAGGAAAGATGCTTTATGTGATTCACTCTTCTTGAATTTATTGAAACTTGTTTTGTGGCCTAATATGTGATCTATTCTGAAGACTGTTCCATGTGCACTTCAAAAAGATGTGTATTCTGCAGTTGTTGGATGAATTGTTCTATAAATGTCTATTAAGTAAATCTCACCTAATGTGATATTTGTGGCTATTATTTTCTTATTAATTTTCTATCTGGATGATCTATCTATTGTATCGATCAATTGTATTACTGTGGATTTCTTTTATGCCCATTAATATTTGTTTTATATATTTAAGTACTCCTATGTTGGGTGAGTAGATATTCATGATTGTTATATACTTTTCTTGGGTTGGCTCTTTTATAATTATACAATGTCTTTGTCTTTTTTATTTATTTTTTTTACTTTTTTAAAAATACCTGTTTTGTTTAATACCCCAGCTTTCTTTTTGTTTCTATATGCATAGAATATCTTTCCTCATCCCTTCCCCTTAACCTATATGTGTCTTTTGATTTGAGATGAGTCTCTTATAAGCAGCATATAGATGGGTCATGTTTTTAATCCATTCAGCCACACTTATGTCTTTCTATTGGAGCATTTAATCCATTTGCATTTAAAGTAATTATTGATAGGTATGTACTTATTGCCATTTTGTTAATTGTGTTTTGTTGTGTTTTGGTTGTTTTTATAGTCCTCTGTTCCTTCTTCACTTGTGGTTTGCTAGTTTTTTTTTTCAGTGTTTTGTTTGTGTTCCTATTTCTTTATTCTTTGTATTTTTTGTAGGTTTTTGGTTTGTGATTACCATGTGGTTTATGTATATCATTCTATATCTATAGCAGTCTATTTTAAGCTGATAGGTGTTTAAATTAGAATATATTCTGAAAGGACTACATTTTTTTTTACTTCCTCCTCTACATTTTATAATTTTGATGTCATATTTTTCTTCTTTTTGCATTGTGTGTCTCCTAAGTACTTATTGTAGTTTGAGTTGAGTTTGGTACTTTTTTCTTTTGACCTTTCTATTATCTTTTTAAATGTCTGAAGCACTGTATGTATTTTCCTTTTTTATATGTTCTTTTTATGGTTGTAGACTTTATTTTTCTGCTTTAAGAAGACTAACATTTTTTATGAAGCTGGTTTAATGAACTCCTTTAGTTTTTGCTTATATGGGAAACTTTATCTTCAATTCTGAATAATAATCTTGCTAGGTAAATTATTCTAGGTCACAGGTTCCTTTCTTTCAGCACTTTAAAGATGTCCTGCTGTTGCAGGAAAGCTCCAAAATCAGACCAGCGAAAAACCAAGCAGTTAACTCAAGAGAGTTTGAGAACTCAGGTTTATTTTACAGGAGACCTCAGAGGAGCCAGTGCTCTGAAGATATGGGCCCTGAGCTCAGTTGCAACATTCCTTATACACAGGTTTTTAACAGGAGCTGATTGGTTAATTTGAACTCAGACTGTTACAAACAGCAGGAGTTGCTATGGTTGCAAGTAGTAACATTGGTAGAAGGGCAGGGGTTGTTATGGATTACCAATGGTTACAAATGGTTACAAGAAGGGAGAGCTGCTAAGGGGTACAAACAGTTACATTCATTGCTCAGAGGAGTAGGATAAAGTGCAAATGAGCTCTTGCATTCAGCAAGCATATTTACAAAAGCAGAACAGAAGGATGATTAGCTTTTAATGAAAATTTCTGAATTTCCTCTTCACTGCCACTCCCTTCTGGCCTGTAAAATTGCTGCTAAAAAATCAACTCAAAGCCTTACGGGGTTCCCTTTGTACATAATTGTTTGTTTTCTTCTTGATTCTTTCAAGATTGTTTCTTTATCTTTTAACCTTTGCTGTATTAATCACAGTATGTCTTGGTGTGGGTCTCTTTGGGTTCATCTTGTTTGGAACTTTACTTCCTGGAACTGGATGTCTGTTTCCTTTACCAGGTTAGGAAAGTTTTCAGTTTTTATTTCTTCAAATAAAGTTTGTGTTTCTTCCCCTTCTGGGATTCCTATAATGCAAATGTTTGTATGCTTAATGTTATCCTAGAGGACCTTTGAACTATCCTTATTTTTTAAAATTCTTTTTTCTTTGATGCTGCTCTGATTGGTTGATTTTCACTAATCTGTCTTTCAGGTTGCTTCTGTATTAGGTAATCTGTTGATGATTCCTTTTAGTGTATTTTTTTTTATTGCTGTTATTGTATTTTTCAGCTTTGCTTGGTATTTATACTTTGTAACTTCATTGAAATTCTTCCTGAATTTTTTTATTCCACTCAAATTTGGTGAGTGTTTTTATGAGTGTTTCTTTGAATTCTTTATCAGGCAAATTACTTATCTTCATTTTCCTAGGGTTCCCCCCACCTTGGGATTTTTGTTGTTCCTTCATCTAAGAGATATTGTTTTCATTTTGTTTGACTTTCTGGTTATTTATATGAATTTGACAAAATAGCTGTTTGCCCTCGTCTTGAGAAAGTAGCCTTATGTGGAAGTGGCCTTTGTGTAGGTTGTGTGTGATGGGTGGTTTTGGCAGGCCAGTTGGAGCTGAGCATATGCCTGTGGTATCTGGGGTGCCGGCCTACTGAGCTGGAGTTGTCCCAGGCAGGGAGACCAGGCGTGTGTAGTAGTGCCATGTTGATCCCTTTGTTCAGAGCTGTAAAGGGCTCCAGTAATGTTTCTGGGAATGCTCTGAGGTGACCTTGCAGATAGGCCGGAACACCTGGATAAACTTCCAACTTTCCCTGTGGAGGCGAAGAGGGACGTCGATAATGGCTTTCATTTGTACCTTTGACCCCAGAGAATTCTCACAGTTCTCAGAGAGCTCCTACAGTTCCCCAGTCTTCTTTCTATTGCCTCTCTCTTGTTTGGTATACAGAGAGTGATGTTGTGTATAAGTGACCTGTGTGGGTTGTGTGTGTAGGGTACTTTTGGCAGGCTGATTGGAGCCTGGCAGTGGCTTATGGCTCTTGGGAAGCTGGTTTGTTGGGTCTCAGCAGCTATGGGCAGGGAGGCCAGGTGCATGTGGTGACTCCGTGTTGATCCATTTTGCTCCCTTCGTTTGAAGTAGCTGGCAGTCTTGGGGTGGTGTGGCTGGGAATGCTCTGCACATTGATTTTGCTCATAGACCAAAGCACCTTAATAGAGTTGTCCTTTGCCCTGTGGAAGTGAAAGGGGATGGAAACAACAGTGCTCACTGGCACCTCCAGTCTGGAGAGCTCCTGCAATTTCCCAGCCTTCTCTGTTCCTCTCTTTCCCTCATTTGTTGTTGAGAAGCTAATCATTCATACTTCAGTTTTCTCACAGGAGTAATTCCTCTCTATATGTATATTTCAGTTTGCTCATGGTAGGGTCGAGCTCAGTATCCTCCTGTGTCACTGCCATCTTGGACCTCCTTGATTACATTTATTCCTGGGTATTTTATTTTGAATACCTAAACATAAATGGAATTAGTGTTTTAATTTTATTTTTGAATTGTTCATTGTGTATAAAACACAACTGATTTTTGTGTGGAATATAAGTGGCTTTTTAACAGTTATTTATTTTCTTCATATGAGCTGGATCATATAGGTAAATAAGAAAGTAGAAAGTGAACAATAAAGAATCTTGATCTCTATGATGTGTGATTATCCTGAATATGAATAGTATGTGGTGTTCTAGTGTAGTGTCGAATGATTATTTTATTATATATGTGCTATTACATCTTTGGTATCATGTTATGCAGCGGTCTCCAACATTTTTGGCACCAGGGACCTGTGCTTCTATGAGAATCTAATGCCTGATGACCTACTGTAGAGCTGAGGTAGTGATGCTAGCTCTGGGGAGTGGCTACAAATACAGATGCAGTTTCACTGGCTTGCCTGCTGTTCACCTTTTGCTGTGCAGTTCCTAACAGGCCATGGACTGGTACTAGTCCATAGCCTAGGGATTGGGGACCCTGATGTTTTATATATATACTTGGCCATTATGATAGAAGATGGAACATGTTGTTTTCTTTAACTTGGAGAAAGTTGTGATTATAATTTATTTTTGAGTGTGTGATTTAAAAAAATTTAGTTTCAAGTATACGGTACATTGGTTAGACATCTATATAGTTCATAAAATGATCCCATTTGCACCCTCCCTCCCCTGACCCTCTACCTAGCCAACATATTAATGCTATCTGCATTCCCTATGCCGTACTCCCCATCATTGTGACCATGCATCAGCTACTAATTTGTACTTCTTTAGCCCTTCACCCCCAATCTCCCAGCACCCCAAATCCCCCTCCCCTCTGTCTGACACCAAATTGTCAACTATATTTGTGAGTCTGTTTTTGATTAGCTTGTTCTTTTTATTCCTTAGATTCCGCATGTAAGTGAAATCATATAGTGCTTATCTTTCTCTGACTTAAATATCTTCTAAGTTCATTAAAGCTATATCTTTTTCCATTCCCTTCCTTTTCATATGTGGGGATCTTTTTCTAATCCTTTCAGCCACTCTATCTTTGGGTTGGAGCACTTAATTCTTTTCCATCTAAGGTACTTACTGATAGGAATGTAGCTGTTACCAAGCTTTATTCCTGTTTTTGATACATGTTTTTTCTTCTTAAAGAAGTCCCTCCAACATTTCCTGTAATACTGGCTTTGTGGTGATAAAGTTTTTTAGCTTATTTTTGTCTGGGAAGCTCTTTATTTGTCCTTCAACTCTAAATGATAACTTTGCTGGAAAAAGTATTCTTAGTTGTATATCCTGGGTCTTCATCCTGTTGAATATTTTTTGCCAAGCCCTTCTGTCCTGCATAGTTTCTTTTAAGAAATCAGCTGCCAGTCTTATAGGTGTCCCCTTATATGTAATTATTTATTTTTCTCTTGCTGCTTTTAATATTACTTCTTTGTATTTAACCTTTGGCATTTTAATGCCTTTAATAGTCTTTCTGTGTATTTAACCTTTGACATTTTAATTATGATGTATCTTGGTGTGGGCCTCTTTGGATCCCTGGTTTTTGGGATTCTCTGAGCTTTGTGGGGTGTTATGTCCACTTCCTTCACCAGGTTAGGGAAGTTTTCCACCATTATTTCTTCAAACAACTGTTCAACATCTTGATTGTCTTCCATTATGCCATTCAGACGAATATTTGGAACCTTAATAGCGTCCCATATCCTACTTAAATTATTTTTATAATCTTGACATATTTTTTCTTGCCACTCTGATTGAGTGTTCTGATTGGCTTTCCCATCCTCTGTATAGGTCATTTGATCCTCTCCTTTATTCACTCTGTTTATTCCATTTAACATACTTGTCTCAGATAATGTGTTCTTCATTTTACACTGGTTCCCTTTTATAATTTCCACTTCCATTTTTATGTTTTTTTAATCTCTTTGTTGAAGTTCTCATTGAATTTATCTACACTTCCCAAAAGTTCATTGAGCATCTTTATAACTAGTATTTTGAACTCTGCATCTGTTAGATTACTTGACTCCATTATATCTGGATCTCTGTCCTTTTCTCATATGGTTTCTGCTTCTTTGTCTTCCCATTTTGACTGCCTTTCCTTGTCTAAGTGTACTAAACAAAGCTTCTAAGTCTCCTGGTCTTATTAATGTGGATTTGGAAGTAGGTCTCCAGTGGCACAATCCTAAGAGGGGTTTGGCTGCAGGCCAAACTTAGTCCAAGCCTCTACCCCTCCAGGCCATCTGTTAAGATTCAGCAAGCAATCCACAGATGTTGTGCTTGTAGTTGCCTCAAAAAGCCACACCAGAAACCTAGGCCAGCTGCCTCCAGTGTGAGTCTAGGTGCTGCTCAGCAGGGAGCATCTGACTCGCTGAGGCTCTATCTGCATGTGGTTTGGAGAGGAGCCGTGAGTTGGGGGAGGCAGGGTTTCAGGGAATCCTCTGTTATTCAATTTGATGATATCACGGCTGTGGCTGCGCTGCATTCTAACACTGGGAGTGGGGAGGGCTCAACGGGGAACAATGGATACCGCCAGCACTTCTGTACAGCACGAGTCTCGCCTCGGTCCTCACTCTGACGGTGTCTCCCTTTAAGTCCTTGGTTCCTCCTGCACACAGCTGAATTGACACTAGTGCTCAGAGTGAGCAGGTCTTGTCACTGAAAATCCTCTCATGGACGCAGCCCCTTTAAGAGGCTTCTGCCTTTGCCATTGCTGCAGCCTCCATCTCTCTCAGCTGTTTGGGAGCGGGCAGCCCCGTGTCCTCGCCCAGCCTGCCTTCTGCCCTTGCAGGATGCTTTCTTGGACTTCTCTCTAGTTGTGTGGCTTATTCATCTAGATCTCAGGAGATTTTTCCTTGCTGCTGCTCCTTGTTTCCGTCAAAACTTTGATTTGGTCACCAGAGTGATGAACAGGGCCTCTATCATCTATGCCATTTTCTGTTATAATTCATTTTAAAAGTTATTATTATTTGTAGTTTAATTCTGATGTTACATAGAAATCTTTAGGGATACATTATACTTATCATCAAAACTGGTTTAGAGATCCATGAATAATAATAATAAGATTGTAATGAAAGCTGACTTGAATATATAAGTTATTATTAATATACTTTATTTTAACTTCCTTAGTTTTCCTTGAAAGAAGTTAAATATTTAGCCTTAAAATTTTATTATGAATAGACACATGAACAGTTTCAAATTCTGAGTGATTACAGAAATGCAAATTTATACAATAATTGGATGGTTTAGAAAGGCTGGCATTTCATGACATAGACCTGTATTTGAATCCTGGCTCCACTATTTAAGAGATGTCATCAGGGAAGTTACTTATTAAATAAGAGCAAGTATTTCTAAAGTGCTTGATACATGCTAGGCATTGTTATAAGCACTTTATATTATTTTCCAAGTCTCAGTTTCCTATATTTGTGGTAGTGGAACTTATCTCTGTTAAAGTTTTATAAGGATTTAAAGGAAATAATGCATGTTAAGTACTTTGCCAGAAATGTAGTAAACATTCAAGAAACTTTAATTATTTTTATGGTTTATAACTTCACCTAACACTAAGAATGATGAGAAAAGAATAATCAGTGCAATGAAATACACATTTAATTGGAAATATAAAGAGGAACATTCTTTCTGGAAAGCAATTTGGCAAAGTCTATAAAGTTTTAAAATGCTTCTTTGGCATTGTGATTCCATATCTAAGAATCAGTCCTAAGAAAATAATCAGAAATGTGCAAAGGGATTTATACTTATCATAGTTATTTGTAATTTATTATAGAATTTATAGTTAGGTTCACTTTAGTATTGAACAGTAGGAAAATAGTTAGACAAAGCCATGATTTAGCCACATAATGTTACTTTAAGCATCTGTTAACTTAATGCTTATGAAGAGTTTTAATAACAAGAGAATGAATATATAAATGAATAAATTGAAATTTTGATAAGAAATGGGATATTTACTGTGGTAGACAGAATAATGACCCCTCAAATGTCCAACTTGAAGTTAAAAGTGTACAAATCGTAATACAATATGATACAAATGATGTCAGATATTCATGTAAAAAAGACATCATTCATGGTTGGATCAGAGAGAACCAGGGCCACTGTAAATGATTTAAGTTATACAGAATAAGAAGAAATTCTGGCAGCTGGTTAAGTATATTACAAGGCTCTTGCCTTTGTTCCTCAAATGTTGGGTGAGCCTGGGTCATTATGAGTCAGCTGCGTGGCAGTGAGGACAGATTGTTGAAATTGAGGTTGGGAGAATAAGGATATGTTAGAACCTGTGAGAATGAATTATAACACACAAGGATAAATACTTATGTTATCTGTGAATGTTAACATTATGGGTACTCAATATTTTCTTTATACCTTCCAATAAGCATTGTTTTTAGTATTAGAAAAAAATCATAAACATTTTATTAGATATCAATGTAATGATTAATGTGTGAAGATTAGATACTAATAACGATGGCATTAAGTCAGTAAATGATGGAGCCAGGATTAGAACTTTGATCTCTATGTTACAGTTCATTATAGTCTTTGAAATTACACTTTAAAAGCTAAATTCCGTTTGTCACGTTCTGAGAGAAACCATAATGATTTTTAAAGCTGATAAATTTTTAGTTATCTGCACTACTAATATTTAGACAAGTCTCAATTATTTTGAACCCTGGAAGACATTAAATAATTACAATAAAATATATTTTTTATAATCACAAGGTACCAGAAAAGTTGTAAGAACAGAACAGTACAGAGACCTATTTTCTTTTTTTTTCCTTAATCATTTGAGAGTAAGTTGTTGACCTGATGCTCTATACCCACCAAATATTTTAGTGTAAGGTTCCTAAAAACAAGGATATTTTCCTTGGAGGAATGTATGATTTCAGGGCTGGGGCAGAAGAAAAGTACAGGATAGGACTGGAGAATTTTGTGCCAGAAAGCAAGTGTTCAAGAATCATGGAAACATGTCAAAAAGACACGAGAGCCTTTTGAGTGAATGAGCCTCCACTGGCCAAACTGGGGACAGTTGAACATCAAAATAATAATTACTCTAACAGATTATAACACATTGAATAAGACAGCAATCCATGATTCCATACTAATATAAATGAATAAATTGAAATTTTGATGAGAAATGGGATACTTACTGTGATAGACAGGATAATGACCTCCCATATGTCCACATCCTAATACCTGGAACCTGTGAATGTTATTTTATATGGCAGAAGGAACTTTGAAAATATGGTCAAGTTAAGGACTTTTGGGTGAGAAGATTATCTTGGATTACACAGGTAGGCCCAGTGTTATCACAAAAGTCCTTAAAAGTAGAAGGGATAGACAGAAGAGGATTTTGGAATAATGTGGTGTGAGAAAGAATCCACCTGCCATTGCTGGCTTTGAAGATGGGGCAAAGGGGCCACAGCCAGGGAATGTGGGCAGCCTCTAGAAGCTGATAAGTGTAACAACCAATTGTTGTGTGGTGTAAAACATTTTTATTTTAAAACACACATGGATAATAGCCAAGACTAGAATAAGAAATTTGTGTGACTTGTAAATGATACTTCAAAGAGACAAACGGGTACCTTTTCAGATTCTCTACCTTGATAACAAAGTAATGGCCAAATATTCTTACCTCTTTTCCCTATTGTTAAGTGAGAGAAGCACTGCCTTATTTAAATATATTAAAGACAGAAAGATAACTATCAATTATCAATTTATTTTCTTCTCCAAATTTATCCTTCAATACCTGCTCTGCAGTAAAGATGTTGGGGGAAGGGAAAGATATTGTACTAGAGGGAACTTAATGGAGGAAAGTTTTTTTTTTTTTCCTCTTCATAGTTCCCAAGAGCTGTATTTTCTTGTTTCTTGCTTCTGATGCATGGTCTGTCTGCAGTACACATGGGTGGGTTCATCTGGTGGTACTCTACCTCTACCATGTGCTCAGAAAACACAGGTCTTCAGTGATCTTGTAGTTTCAGCCCGACTTGATGATGACTTGTCGTGGACCTTCTGAAGTGGATACTACTTACTGTAGACTTCATGTCTGCAGTGCCTTGCTTACCTCTGTATGCCTTCCCACCAACCTTGGCTTGGCTACAGCCCAGGGAATTGTTTCCTGGTGTTCTCTTGACATGAATTTTGTGGATTCCAGCCTGCAGCAGTATCCTGACTGCTGCACCTGTCCATCTGTTCACCAGCCTCACCTTGCATATATTCCAGAGAATTGTTTCCTGCTTACCTGGTAACATCTTACCAGCTCTAGTTTTGGACAACCCGGTGAAGTTCTCTGTTACCTGGTGTGCTGCAACCATAGCTTTTTCAGTGAGAAACCCCAGCCTTGGGGAAGGAATCCTTCTTCTAAGTTTATCCTTTTTGAGTATTTTCCTTCAGCTTATTTTTCTATCATAGTTTAATTATTATTTTTCTTTAAAAAATTACAAACAGCTTTATTGACTTGCAGTTAATATACAATGAAGTACATATTTAAATTGTCTACTTTGATAAGCCTTGAGATATTTAGATGTTTGAATTATAACTATGAAACCATCACCATAATGAAATTAATGGACTTATCCATCACTCCCAGCAGTTTCCTCATGTCCCTTTGGGATCCTTCTCTACTGCCTCTTGCTACCCCTATTACATCTTTATAGTTACTATCCTGTCATAGTTTAACAATTATTTATGTTAAGCACTCTGTTTAATTGCTGTGTAGTTTCTGTCTCTTGATTGAATCCCTACTGATACAGGTTTGGTGCTTGGAAAGGTTTTAGGAGATGGACCTAAAAATTTGAGGTGTTAGTATTTGTTTGGACATGCCTTTGGGCCCAAGCACTGTGCTGAGCAACTTGCCAATGGAAATGGGATGCTGGTAATTCATGGCATCACAATTCATCAAGGTGTCATCTGTGGTTGATTGTAATGTATAGTCATATGTGGTGTAATGATGTTTTGGTCAGTGATGGACCACATATATGATGATGGTCCCATATGATAACAGCTGAAAAATTGTGGCCTTATGATGTAGTGCATTGCATTACCCATGTGTTTGTGGTGATGCTTGTATAAACAACTTACTGTGTCAGTAGTATAAAAGAATGACATACATAATTATGTACAGTATGTAATACTTGATAATTGTGATTATTAATTGAATGACTAATTGATAATGACTGTGTTGCTGGTTTATGTATTTACTATGTTATACTTTTATCATTTTAGAGTGTACTCTTCCTACTTGAAAAAATTTATTGTAATATAGTATGTTGTGTTACGCTGGCACCAATCTCATACATCTTGTGTTTACCCTTACCTCTTGACTGCATCATTTTATCTTGTGCTTGATTTAATCTCATATTGGCCCCTAAGCTTATAAAATCTGCTAATGTTGACATTAAGAGACTACGTCAAGAGATTGACCTGGGAACGAAATTAAAAGTGATTAAGGACTACAAAAGTAGAAAATCTAGTGATGGTTATATCTCTCCAGTTAGGTTCCTTAAAAAGTTAGAAAACCCTAGACCCCAACACTGAAAGGTTTTGATTAATAGAAAGAAATGTTCATGGTATATTAATCTGCTCATAAGCAAGCCACCATAGGACATAGTTCTAAAAAGAGTGACACCTTCTCCAGAGCCTCAGGCAGGTTCCTTCAGGAGGTATTCCAGAAGAAGATGTTGTTGTCCAGGGAGAGGGCAACTCCATTGTGTTATTGCCCCTGAAAGACTGTCCAGTGGGGCAGGATATGGAGGTGGAAGACAGTGATATTGATGATCCTCATCCTGTGTGAGTCTAGGCTAATATCTATGTTTGCATCTTAGTTTTTAAACTTAGTTTAACAGTTAACAAAGATTTAAAAATAGAAAATGTTTCTAGAATAAGATATAAAGAAAGAAGATTTTTGTATAGCTATATAGCATATTTGTGTCTTAAGCTAAGTGTCATTACAGGAGAGTTGAAGAGTTAAAAAAATGAAGTTTATAAAATAAAAAAGTTACAGTAAGCTAAGATTAATTTATTATTAAGGAAAGAAAAAACATTTTAAATAAATTTAGTGCTAAGTGTACAGTGTTTATAAAGTCTACAGTAGTGTACAGAATGTCCTAGGCCATCACATTCACTCACAACTAACTCACTGACTCACCCAGGTGACTTTTAGTACTGCCATCTCCGTTTATGGTAAGTGCCCTATATAGGCATGCAATTTTTTATCTTTTATACTGTATTTTTACTGTACCTTTTCTATGTTTAGATATATTTAGATACATATACTTACATTGTGTTAAAGTTGCCTACAGTGTTAAGTACAGTTTTGTGTTCTACAGGTTTGTAACCTAGGAATAATAGGCTATACCATATAGCCTAGGTGGGTAGTAGGCTATATAGACCATCTAGGTTTGTGTAAGTACACTCTATGATTTACTCAGAATATATCCCCTTCCTTAAGTGATGCATGACTATTGCCAACTGACACATATACCTCAGAGCCCAAATGGCTGCTGCATTTGAAATTTATAGCAATAATGATAACTCTAAGGACTGGAGTGTGGAATGGAATTAAGTGTAATTGAGTGCCTTGAGAAAATGCTCGAATTTGTTAACTCTCTCAAAATCTGCCCTTTTTTCACTCTTTTGATTGTACTTTGCATTTCAGAAGAAATCATTACATCTTCACATTGTGAATAGACTTGTAGATTATAGAACTTTGTTGCTTGCTCATTAAAAATTTTCTTTTGATGTAAAAGTAATACATACTTGGAAAACATGAACAAGTGAAACATTTCTATTAAGATTTTTGTGTAATTTAGGCTTTTGTTTTGTGTATGTTATGTCAAATGAAATAGACGTTAGAAAGTTTTTTAAAATTCTGAAATATGCAGATAAAAAAACTGTAGTCTCACCCAGAGTCTACATGTATTAACAGATAGTTTTGTTTCATGGTGTTTATGCATACATAGTATTAATGTATACATAAAATATTTTTAATGTCTTAAATTTTTTTTATCATATTTAAGAGGTGGCCACATTCAGAGGTTACATGGAAGATAATATTGAGAGGCCACATGTGCATTCATTTTACAAATGTTAGATACTTAATATGTGCCAGGCACTATTTAGATACTTTGTGATATACTCATAAATTTTCCTGTCTTGGTGGAGTTTACATTCTTGCATCAGAGATGGACACTAAAGAATAAATATAACATTTATGTAAATTATAACATGATAGAAAATAATGAGTATTATGATAAATAAAAAATGTAGAGGTAATTAAGAGAAGTGAGGCATGGTGGGTACCTAGGCAGGTTACAGACATTTGCCAAGGGAAAGTGTGATGTATGGAAAAGAAGGCTAGGAACAGAGCTCTGGGGTGATGTTTTAAAGAAATAATTGTTACAATCACTTGTTCTGATGTCCCATAATCCTCCACCATTAATATAGTAGGCCAAATAACTTAAAACCTAAACTTTATATGAGTCATTGAGTATGCTCCGTTTTCTTGTTCAGAATAATGCATAAATTAAAGGAGGAAGGGATGGGGCAGGGATAAAGGGTAAGGGAATTGGTTCACTTATTCAGTCATTCTGTAGTATCCTTACACATAGAAATTGAGTCCTTTAAAATAGGAAAACTGGGATGATAATGAAACTGCATTGTTTTTGCTTTTGTTTTACTTGACAAGACTGTTCTGAGGATTAGATGGAAAAACATTCATGTCAGATGCTTAACAGAGTGCCTTCCGCAAAATTTAAGTTCTCTGTTGTTTTGTTTATAGTGATGGTGATAACATTTATGTGAAGCATCATAAACAAAAAATTTTAGTTCAAGAGATTGATACTTGGAAGTACACTGGGCATGATACTTTTGATAACCTAGAAAATTGGAATTTCCCGCATGTTTCCCTAAATGGTGCCTAATACTGATATCCATGACAGCAATTTTATTGTCAGTTGTCTTTTTTCCTGTTTGCTGAGTGGCGTATTGCTGGATTGGCAAACTATGGCACTGATGACAACAGAGGTATTTGAGAGAATTATAAAATGTATTTTTGCTAGTATTCTTATTTTTCTTTTTTTTTTCCTTTTTCTAATTTGACTCTTTACTGCACCCCTCTTTGACTTACAAGTTTATGAATAATGACTTGATATGCCACATGTCATTCTGTGGTTGACATTATTTTCCAAATTTGGCTTGATCATAAAGATTCAATAGGGGATCTTTTTTTTAAAAGTGAAATTATAAACTTTCTGTCTGAATCTCCGGTGGAAGGGCCTGAGAATGTTTATTTTTATTATTGGTCTCAGGTAATATTTGCTATACTGGACTAACACATAATTTTTCAAACTTCTCTAGTGATAAGAATCACTTGGAGTACATGTTAATAATATGAATAATACAGATTACCAGATCCCATCTCCTGTCCACTGAATGAGAAGCTGTAACTTTGGGGTTGAATGTGAGTCTGTTTTTTAATAGTAGTTTATTCATTGACATTTTTATTGTGTATTGTGATCTTGGTAGGCTACTGCTTTCTAGCTTCCATAATATTTCCATGTAGTCAGAAAAACAAAACAAAATGTTTTGAATGGCAGGCAGCTTTATTCTTTTTTTTTTTTTTTTTTTAAAAAATGGTTAGGTATTGTAGATACAGGAGAGTGCATAAAACATTTGTGTATAGCTTAAGGAATACTTTTAATGCAAACTCCCATCTCATTACAGCCCAGGTGGAGATATAGAATATTGTTGGCATCCCAGAAGCACCTTTTCCCTGATTATACTCCTTTTTCTTACCCTTGAAGTATATACTGTCTTGATTATGGTGATAACTTTTTCATAGTTCTTTGTGTTTTTACCTCTTAAATGTGAGTCTCTATATAATGTTTTACCTTTTAAAGAACTTTATGAGTAGGATATGGTGTTTACATTCTTTGTGACTTTTTTCTTTTGCTCAGGGTTATTCTTGTGAAATTTATCTATGTTGTTTATGTAGCTGTCATTCATTTTCATTATTGTAGAGAATTACATTATATGCATGGACCACAATTTATTAAATTCCACTTTTATTCATAATATTCAGTAATGTTCAGTATTAAAAGGAGAGCTCATTGGCTACATCTGCATAAAGATAAGGAAGGTAATTTTGGGGAAGAACAGGATATGAGTTCTGTCAATTGACAGTAGAAATAACCTTGATTTCTGTTATGATTAGTATTTTGGGGGAAATAGTCAAGTATTGTTTTCCATGGGGAAAAAAATTAGAGTATACACTAAACATTGGTAACAGGTGTGTGAGGCCCTGAGGTTAGAAAGAATTGCTGTTTTGGAGAAACTGGTTTGCTAACCTTTTAAAATTAAAAATGTGTTCATTTTGTTTCATTCTTTGGAAAATCAAAATTGTGAGGCAGTTGTCATGAAATCTAAAAAATTGCTTTGATTGACAGTAATAGTTAAAAATCTTAGGCGAGGCTTGCTTTATTTGGATGGCTCCATGTTAGAGAAATTAACTGGGTAACAACATTTTATTTTTTTGCAAAGAATTATGGGGCATCTTGTGGCTATAAAAGTTAAGCCGCCTTTTTTTTCTGATGTAACACTTTTTTCTTGACAACCTCTCAACCATGTCTTTAAAAGCTTTAAACAATTATGCTTTATGGGAATTTATAGAATATGTTGGTAGTTCCCAGTTAGGACTCTTGAAAGCCATGATCCTTTTTAAGGAACACTGTGAAGTTATTGATATATTTAGTTGTATGAGTTGAGAACACTATTTTGGAGAAAATGTTATGTAGTACCATATATATGTAATATATATACATGTGACCAAGAGCACATTTGTAAGAAGAACAACCCATTTAATTAAATGTTTTATAAATTTTACATTAAAGTAGTTAACTAGCTGTTTACTTATTTTTCTGTTAGTGTTTGTAACAGTTTATATTCTTTTGATGCATATTGTAGTAAGATACATTTATGTTGAAAAACAAATTGCAATTACTATCCATTTAATCTTTATGCAAATTAGAAAAATATTATTATAGTAGTGGAGCATTTTGATTCAGTTTTTGAAATGCTAGTGATACTCAAGAATGTAGCTTGAGAACCAGTGGAATATGACTTTATTCAAATGTTTTCTAATGGGGATGGTGAGCAGATTCATGAGTGTTATCTGTCACTGAACTAGTTAATGTCAGAATGTGTCATATTTAGAATGAAAAGTTTTATGGAAAGGAATTTCCTCAAAGTAATGTTGGTCTTAAACACTTACTAAATGCATCCCCATTTGTAAAATGAAGTTTTAGAAAGTAATTTTGTGTAGATGAGTTGTATGGTATTGTCACAGATTTAAATGTGAGGTTAGAATTTATTGTTATGCTTGGGAAGTTTTAAATTTTGCAGTAGCTAGATCAGCATTAGATGAGTAACCACCATCTGTGCTCTTAAGCCATATAGATAATCACATGTACTGGCCACAGTGCTCAAGTTCTCAAAATTGAGGCCAAGAGAAAATTAACAAAATCAAGAGTTGTTTTTTTTGAGATCAATAAAGTGAATAAAGCTTCAGCTACATTTACTAAGAAAAAAGAGAGGACTCAACTAAAATTAGATATGAGAAGAGGAACACTAGTACTAATTTTACAGAAATAAAAAAATTATGAAAGAGTACTATGAACAGTTGTAGAGCAAGAAATTGGATAACCTAGATGAAATAGATAAATTCTAGGATCACACAATCTACCAAAACTGAATTAGGAAGAAGTAGAAAATATGAATAGACCTATGACTGGTAAGGATATTGAATCAATAATCTAAAACCTCCCAAGAAAGAAAAGCCCAGGACCCATGACTTCAATGTGAAATTGTTTACCAAACACTTACAGAACAGTTAACATCAATCCTTCTTAAACTTTTCCAAAAAGTTGAAGATGAGGGAACACTTCCTAACTCATTCTGTAAGGAGCATTATTGATACCCAAGCTAAATATCCATGTTATTGCAAATGGTAGATAGGGACACTGTAAGAAAACTGCAGACCAATGCAGGCATACCTTATTTTCTTGTACTTTACTTGATTGTGCTTTGCAGGTACTGTGTTTTTATCAACATCGAAGTAAGATGCTCCACCAGCAAAAAGATTATGATTTGCTGATAGCTCAGATGATAATTAGCGTTTTTTAGCAATAAAATATTTTTAAATCAAGGTATGTACATTGCTTTTTTAGACGTATACTATTGCACACTTAATATAAACTGCAGTATAGAATAAACATAACTTACTTTTTTAAAAATTCTTTTTTCTTTTTTCTTTTTTCACTAGAGTTGACACTCAGTATTATTTTATATTAGTTTCAGGTGTGCAGCATAGTGGTTACACATTTATGTGATTTATGAAGTATTTCCTCGCCCCTGTTTAGTCAAGTACCCACCTGGCACTACACATAGTTATTACAGTATTGTTGACTGTATTCCCTATGTTGTACTCCACATCCCTGTGACTATTTTGTAACTAGTGCTTTAAGCTTCTTAATTCTTTCACCTTTTTCACCCAGCTCTTCAAATCCCCCACCCCCAAATCTGGCAATCATCATTTTGTTCTCTGTATCTATGAGTCTATTTTTATTTTGTTTATTCATTTTATTTAGTTTTTTAGATTCCACATATTAGTTGAAATCATATGGTATTTGTCTTTCTCTAACTTATTTCACTTGGCATAATATCCTCTGGGTTCATCCATGTTGTTGCAAATGGTAAGATTTGATTTTTTTTAACGGCTGAATAGTATTCCATTATATATATATGTACCCCAACTTTTTTATTCAGTTGTCTATATTTGGGCATTTAGGTTGCTTAAACATAACTTTTATATGCACTGGGAAACCAAAAAATTTGCATGACTTGCTTTATTGTGATACTCACTTTATTTCAGTGGTGTGGAACTGAACCAACAACCTCTTCAAGGTATGCCTGTATTTCTTATGATTATTGATACAAAAATACTCAACAAATATACCAAATTAAATAGCACTGTGGCCAAGTTGAACTAATTTCTAGAGTGTGAAGGTGGTTCAACATATGAAAAGTAGTCAGTGTAATACACCACTTTAACAGCATGGAGGGAAGAAGCAGATGACCATCTCAGTTAATGCAGGCAAAAGCATTCATGATAAAAAGCACACAATGAACTAAAAATAAAAGGAAATTACCTCATCGTAATAAAGGCCATATATGAAAACCCCCCACTTAACATCGTAAACAGTGGTGAAAGACTGAAAGCTTTTCATTTAAAATCAGGAACAAGACAGGTATGCTCACTTTTACCACTTCTATTCATCAAAGTACTAGAAGTTCTAGCCAGAACAATTAGAAAAGAATAAGAAATAAATGGCGTCCAAATTGGAAATGAAGAAGTAAAATTATCTGTTTGCAGACAACATGATTTTACATGTATAAAACCATTAAAGATTCCACAAAACCCTTATTAGAGCTAATAAGTGAATTTATCAGAGTTGCAGGATAGACAATTAGCATGCAAAAATCAGTTGCATTTCTAAATGCTAACAGTGAACAATCCCACAAGGAAATTAATAAAATAATTTCATTTATAATAGTATTAAAAAGAA
Organism: Macroglossus sobrinus; assembly: GCA_004027375.1. Lineage (NCBI taxonomy): Eukaryota > Metazoa > Chordata > Mammalia > Chiroptera > Pteropodidae > Macroglossus > Macroglossus sobrinus. Next base: position 79,686 of record PVKZ01001630.1, read on the forward strand.
AAAGATATTTAGGAATAAACTTACCAAGGGTGGTAAAAAACTTATACATTTAAAATTACCAAATGTTGCTGAAAGAAATTAAGACACAGATTAGGCCTCTCATGTTCATGGATTGATAGACTTAATATTGTTAAGATGTCAGTATTGTCCAAAGCAATCTGTAGAGTTAACATAATCTCTGTGAAAATCCCAATGACATTTTTTGCTGAAATAGATCCATCCTAAAATTCATATGGAATCTCAAGGGACCTCAACTAGCCAAAACAATATTTTCAAAGAAGGACAAAGTTAGAAATCTCATATTTTCTGATTTCAAAACCTACAACAAAGTTACAGTAATCAAAATGGTATGGTACTGACATAGAGATAGATGTACACACCAGTGGAATAGAACAGAAAGCCCATACATAAATTCTCACTTGTACAGTTAAATGATTTTTGACAAGGGTGCCAAGACCATTTAATGGGAAAAGGACAGTTACTTCAAATGGTTTTGAGAAAGCTGGATATCCACAAACAAAAGAATGAAGATATGGAACATGGGGAAAAACTTCACGACATTGGATTTGGCAATGAGATGTTAGATATGACATTAAAAACATAGGCAGCACAACAAAAAAAATAGATGAGCCAGACTTCATTAAAATTAAAAAAACTTGTGCATCAAAGGACGTTATAGAATGAAAAGATGACTCATAAAATGGACGAAAATATTTTTCAATTATATATCTGATAAGGGAAATGTATACAGAATATATAAAGAACTTTTTTCCCTCCTCTTTAATCCTCTCCTCCCCACTTCCACTCCTGACCTATGGATTTTGCCATTTCCCCTTAAGAACTGGATCTCTGAAGGTGGGGCATCTCTTCCCATACACTTGCAGCGTGCACCTGGGGCCACGTGCCCCTGGGGCCCAGCACCGCCGGCGCACCTGGGGCTCGGTGCACCCAGGGCCTGCTGCACCCGGGGCATGGTCCATGATTCAACCAGGGTGCAAACTCAGCACCTACTGTGTGTAAAGCAGACATGCTAACCACTACATTATGGAGCCGCCCCTATATAAAGAACTTTTACAACTCAATAACATCAGCTTGATTAAAAACAGGCAAAGGACTTGCATAATCATTTCTCCAGTAGAGATATACAAATTCCTGATAAGGACATAGAAAGATGCTAATCAAATGCAAATCAAAACCACAGTGAGGTACCACTTCACACCCATTAGGATGACTGTTATCACACCCATTAGGATGACTGTTATCAAAGAAAATAATAAGTGTTGGTGAAGATGTGAAGAAATTAGAACCCTTGTGCATTGCTGGTGGGACTGTAAAATGGTGCAGCTGTTGTTCCTCAAGAAATTAAACATGGGATTACCATATAATTCAGCAGTTCTACTTATGGGTATGTGCCAAAGTGAAAACAGGGAATCGGACAGATATTTGTACACCCATGTTCATAGTGGCATTATTCACAATAGCCAATAGTAGCAAGCAACCAAAGTGTTCATCAATGAATGAATGAACAAAATGTGGTGTATACATGTAATGGAATACTATTCAACCTTAAAAAAGAAGGAAATTCTGATATATTTTACAACATGGATGAATCTTGAAGTCATTATGCTAAGTGAAATAAGCCAGACATAGACAGAAAATGATTCCAATATATAAGGTAATGAAATTTACATATATATAGAGAGAATAAATAATGGTAAGAGGAAGGGGGGATGGGAAGTTAGTATTTAATTGAGTTTTAATTTTAGAAGTCGAAAAAGTTCTGTAGATGGATGGTGGTGATGGTTGCACAACAATGTGAATGTACTTAATGTTACTGACCTCTATGCTTAAAAATGTTTAAAATGGTAAATTTTATGTATATTATTCCACAATAAAAAAAAAATGAGACCGATGGCCTTCCTGAAAGATCACTGAAAATTTCAAATGGTTATTTTATTCACTACATTTAAAAAACTTTTATACAAATGATCAAAAATATAGATAACTAGAGGAATGGTATAATGAACTGCAATATAATCTTTACCTAGATTTGTCATTTATTAGTCTTTGGTTTAAGTTGTTTTTTTTTGTCTCGAATATTTTAAAGTAAATTACAGATATCATGACATTTCATTCCTAAATACTTCACTAGGCGTCTTCAAAAATAAAGACTTTCTCATATGAACATAATACTGTGATCATGTTACCAAGCAAGGGCTTGTTGCCCAATGTGCATAGAAGCCACTACTATGGCATTGGCTTTTGAGAAAGAAAAAAAGCTTTAATGCGAAGTTGACCAGCAAGGAGATAGGAAGCAAGGCCCAAATCTGTCTTGATCAAAAGTTTGGGGTGAAATTTAAGGGATTAGAGAAGGACGGGCTGGTATGTGGAAGCCCTGGCAGGGCAGGTGAGTTGCTGCAGACTCACGGTTTCAAGGTAAGGGGTACAAGACTCGGGCAGTTGGAAGAAAGTACAGGGATCCATAGGCAAATGCAGCATAGCTCTTTATTCCAGCAAGGGCACAGCCTGCCTCACAATGTGGCAGCGCCTTTTATACACAGGTTCAGCAATAGTGGCACACTGCCAAGTTAGCCCATGCACGTGTACTGGGCACGTGGTTACATAAAGGGAGAAGTGCTGAGTTTCTTCCACTCAGAGTTAGCGACAGGTGTGGGAGGGAGCCTGATTACGGTTATCTTTCTTCGCATAGCAGGTTTCAGTTGGAAGGCTTCAGTACTGGACCATTCTGGACAGTGTACCCTTTGCTTTTGAAAGGGTTCTGGTGGTAGAGTTTGGGTCAAGTCCCAGCTCTTTGGTTTTGTGTGTGGCGGTGGTGGGATGGGGAGTGGGAGTGAAACTTTGGTTCTAGGTACTATTGAAAGTCAAAATTCTCTCTTCCTGCACATGTGTGGGCTGCATTACTTATGGTTTTGTTTTCTTATCTCTGAAAAAACAACTCAGTGTCTTGTTAGAAACAGAATAAAGCCACTTTGAGCTGGTTCTGTGGTTGTAATCATACCTAAGAAAATTAACAACTATTTAAAAAATGTATCAATGACATGGATGGACCTAGAGGTTATTATGCTGAGTGAAATAAGTCAGACAAAGATGAATACCTTATGATTTCACTTATATGTGGAATCTAAGGAACAAAAAGAAGAAACTAATTATAAACAGACTCAAATATAGAAGACAATTTGGTGATGGGCAGAGGGGAGAGGCGGTTGGGGTGCTGAGAGGATAGGGTGAAGGGTTAAAGAAGTACAGATTAGTAGTTGATAGATGGTCACAAGGATGGGGAGCACGGCATAGGGAATGCAGTTACCATTAATATATTGGCTAGGTGGAAAGTCAGAGGAAAGAAGGAGCAATTAGGGAGATTGTTTTATAAACTGTAAATGTCTAACCAATGTACTGTATACTTGAAACTAATAAAATAAAAATGTGTATCTAATATTTAGACAATACATTGTCCCTCTTCTTCCTAAACTGTATATTTATTATTGGTTTGCTTGAACCTTGTGTTTTACATTTGGATTTAATGTTTCTTATCTCTTTATTATTTTTTATGGTGACATTGGTTAATGAAATCCAGTAAGTTTCAGCCGTACACTTCAACAGTAAGGCATATGTATATTTATACTGTGTTCACCTTTAATAGTTGGATTTCTTTCTGTCCCACATATCCAACCCTCTTTACTCCATCTAACTCTTCCCCTTCCCCCTCCCTCTTATTTCTGAATGTATAACAGTCTCATGTATTTCTTTCATATCGTCTCCCTATGCTATTTTATTCCATTTAATTTTATCGAAATTAGTTCAGTGTCCTCAAGTTACACCTTGTCTTATAGCTTATTTTTTTCTATTCCATGTATTTCTTGTAAATTTGAAGATAGAGCTAAAGGTTTATTAGAATCAGTTTAAATTTTGGCAAGAATACATCTTAGATGACATAGACTGAACAGAAAGTAGAATGAGCCTACGGCCATGCTACCCTGAAGAAGCCCAGTCCCATTTGATCTTGGAAGCTAAGCAGGGTCAAGCCTAGGCCTAGTTAGTACTTGGATAGGAGACCACCTAGGAAGACCAAGTGCTATAGGTGTAAAAATATAAAAAATAAGGGATTGTAAGCTTACAAGGTCCTTTCAATCTGTGAGATCAACCAAGGATTGCCTCACCTTAAAAAAGTAGAATGAGAATTTGCCAGTTGGAAAATCTAGTTGGATAGAGTCAAGAAGTTAATTTCAAATAAAATGTGTATTAAAAATTAGTCAAATTCTGTCAAATAATAGACAAAGTTAGATATGATTGGAGGTGATGGAGACATCTCTAGAAACTTGCTTGGTCGTTCTCAAGGATTTCTTGCATATTCTTTACTGAATGCTTCCTTTGAAGAAATGTTTCTTATTTTAGGCATACTCAAAATGGAGCCATGTTTTATCTTTGGTAATTACAGAGAGAGGGGAGAGAAGAGGAAAGGAAAAAGGTAGATATTTATAATTAGCAAGATTTTATTAGTGTTTTCTATGTGTTCTCTCTTTCCCAACATAGTCCTAAAGAAATGTCAAGATGAATGTGTTCTATTTGGGGTAATGAGAGTCACAACAAACAATAATTTATTGTATTCTATTACAGAGATGGCAATAGTTAAATAAATTCAAAAATGAGAGGCTGATGAGAATTGTAATGGGGAAGAAAGGTACAACACTCACTGCATGACCATCAGTGGTTAGCAGTTCTGGTTGACATTCAGTCTCAATAACTGGTCATAATCTGGCCCTGGGTTCACTAGCTTGGTAGGATGATGCAGACTCGGAGCACGGCATATGAACATAAGGTATACCTTTACTGAGAAGCTTGCTTTCATCTAGGTGCAGCTTTTATACCCATCAAGGAATATATTGGATTTTGACAAGATCAGATTTGTGTATGTGTATCACATCAGCATAGGAAAGGATCATGTATGAAAGGAACCACTTCTTGTAATAGTCACTGCGTAGCTCCCGGGTTCCCTCAAGAATCATGCTTGGTTTCATGAAACACGCACCACAGGAAGAGGAGGCTATTTTTGTTTTTGTAAGAAGCTTTTATAGTTAACTTGTGGTCTTTCCAGTTTTAATGCTTTCCACCAATTATGAAGTCATTTTTATAATAACTATTTTTGCCTAGTAATAAATACAATTGACAGTATTTTTACCCAGTAATCTAAGTGCTAGAAAAAAGTATCAGTTTTTAAGCTTGTTAATCTTTCTCTCTAAAGACTTGAAGAAGAGAAGATATAACAAAATAACCTTTTGTGCTTTTTTTGAGAATGTGTTTACAACCATGGACCTCTTTCATAGAAATTGCATATATTTATACATACATAAAATTTTGCATATAATTTCATAGGATTTCTAGTTTTCCCCTAAATTTACCTTTGAAAGTATAAGAGAGTGTATTTTAGTTTCTGGATCATATGTGACTGAAGATGCGGAAGTGGTCATAGCAGGGTGCATTCCTGAAATAGTGAGTTGATCAGAGCAAGGATACCTGTTAGATAATCGGGAAATACAATTGTTCAGGTTGGACAGACTCTGAAATGTGAAAAAATTTGCCTCTTTCCCAATATTTTTTTCTATTGACCAACTGCTTTTCTTCTCCCTACATTCATCTCAAATTTCTTTTCTTTCTTGTCTTATGTAAAGTCAGTCTCTTTCTCTTTTCTCTACTTTCTCCCCTACTCTTAAATTTAGATATTCTTGAGTTTTCTCTAGCTCTCTTCTCTTTTTAATCTTCATTTTTTTACATTAAGATCACTTTAGTTAGCATTTGTGATGATTCTTAAATCTCTTTATGCTGTGAGTAGAGAACTCCTGACTTCTATTATCACTGCTATTTTCATTTGGGCTTTAGAGTGTGGACTTTGGAGGCAGACTACCTGGGTTTGAATCCTGATTCGCTGTTATTCATTGTTTGACCTTGGGCAAGTTGCTTAACAGTGCCTGTTTTCCCCATCTGTGAAATGATGTTTTACCTTATAGGGAGTTGTTAGGATTAGATGAGTTTAACTCAATAACATGCTTAGAGCAATGCCTGTTATTTAGTAAGTGATCATTTACAGTTGTGGTGGTTGTTATTCCTATTTCTTAGAGGTATTTTCTCTCTAAACTCTCCCTCCGCATTCCCAAAGTTGGCTGGCAATTCCAGAACATCACAAGGGAAGTCATAGTTCTTATTCAGATTAAGTTTGTCAAACAGGCCAGTGGTCAATGTACTGAATATTCTTCCTAGCAAACTTTAGTAACAACTATATTTTATTAGGATTTGTATGTTTTTATGGTCTGATTTTGGCCAAAGATTATCTAATGTGGTTGTGTTGGAGATCTCCAAGACCACCCTCAGGTTCAGTGAGGACTTACAGGACTCAGAATATGGTTGTACTCATGAATATGATTTATTACAGTGGAAGGATACAAAGCAAAATCAGCAGAAGAGAAAAAGGCGTATGGAGTGAAGGCCAGAGGAAACAAGGTGTGAACTTTTAATTAAGAGTCCTCTCAAAGTGGAGTTACACAGGTTATGCTTAATTTCTCAGCAGGGAGTTTTAACAACAAATGAGAAGTGTCTATGAGGGAAACTTATTAGAGATTCAGTGTGTATGGATTACATTGAGGGCTCTCTGCCTAGCATGTACTAATATTTTCGACCCTTAGAAAGAAAATACGTGTTAAACATAAACCTCATTGTTTGAAGTTTAGGTACAATGAGCTGTTCTTATCAGGGAATAATGAGAACTCTTCTGAAATCTAAGTTTCCAGATGCCAGCAAAAGGGCCAACCTTGCAAGGAAGCCTTTCTAAGGATAGAATCTTAGGCCTGCTATGTGTTTTTTTGTTTTGTTTTGTTTTTCCAGTTTTATAACTTTACTCCACAATCAGCAGTTTTCATTTATACTGTTTGTAGATTTTTGAAAGTGGTGACAGGTACATAGGTAACCAGTGTGTAGAGCTTGTTTGGTGAATCTTCATCCTCACTGTGTTTTCTGGACAACCGCACCCAGCCATGGTATGGAGCATTTCTTATTCCTTTGGCCCCGACACCTTAGTGGAGTCTGCTGTCTATGCACATGTATGGCGTTCCCATCTCCTTCATGGCCAATGTCTGGATCTCTTTGAGTGCCCAAGGGGAACAATTCTTGAAATGCACTTCATGAATGTACTTGTAAATGTTGATGGTGTATTCTCTGGTCACTACCTTGATGGTGGCAGAATGGCCCTCCCTTGTGACACTATTCTTTGCAGGAGCCATTCTGCTGGGCCCACATTGGAAAGGAAGAGCTTAGGCCTGCTATTGTTAACTATTCTGTTCAGAGGTATATTATAAAATGGATTTCACCTAAGAAACCAGTATCAACAAAATCAGTACCTTTTAAAAACAGCATTATTGAGATATAATTCACACATCATGAAATTTATCCATTTAAAGTACACAGTGCAGTGGTTTTTAGTATATTTATAGAGCTGTGCGACCATTGCCACAATCTGATTTTAGAACTTTTTTATCACCCTGGGAGGGGGGCGGGGAACCGTACTTCTGAGCAGTCATTCCTTTACCCTTCCTTAATTCTTACCCCCAGCTCCAGGCAACCACTAACCTACTTTTTGTCTCTATGGAACAAATAACGTACATTTGTTTTCACCTTTATTTCATTTCTGATATTAATAGATTTGTAAGACGGTAGCTAAAAAATTATTCAGAGATATTTTTCTTTCAGTGTGTGTTAGAGAGTTAGGCTTTGATTCTGTATGTAGTGTCCAAGTCCAGAACCTTAACTAGCAGTAATCATAATCAAAATTGGTATGAGTTGGTGGCATTTAATAAAATAATCCTTTGTAAAAGTCCTTGTCTTTGCTAACTTTGTTCTTACCTTTTAAAACGTATGTCATACAATTGGTTGAAGCTTGCCAGTGAAAATTTTGACACTTTCTTGGTTAAAACTTAGTCCTTTCATAGTATCTTCTTGCAGTAATGTGATATATAGGGATTCATGTAGAGAATTGGATGAGGTTAGAGGTAGTTGCTCTATTGCCATTAGGATACAGATGGGGGGAAAATACATACTTTTAAGGAAAGGGCAAAAAGTATTACTTTAAAATAAGTGGCTATTATTTTTTTTACATTCTTTAATTTGGGTATAGTATGTAACAATAAGCAAATTTACGAATAATTTTAAGAATTATAAAAATTCTTTAAACTTTAAAAAAAATTGAAAGCAAAGGTGCTTGTGAATTTTTAAATCATTATTTTGATTGAAGTCTGGTTTCCCCATAATTGAATTAGTAGACAACCTATACTCTAAACCGAAACTGTGGGAAGATATTTGTTTCGTGGTTAAAACACAGAACGTAGTCTCTATGAGTGATACAGGTATTGACTAACATTGGGTATTTACCTAAATGTCCAAATCTGTGTAAATTCTTATGCTTTTGAAATATGTTTAATTTTACTGTCAACACATGTCTATAATTAAAAGATATATATTTAAACATTGGGAATTAATACATCAAATGATAGAGCTCATTGTCACTTACCTGCTTATCTTCTAGGTGATTTTACAGCAAGATGCTGCTCTCCATAGGGATGCTTATGCTGTCCGCCACACAAGTCTATACCATCTTGACTGTCCAGCTCTTTGCGTTCTTAAACCTCCTGCCTGTAGAAGCAGACATTTTAGCAGTAAGTATAGTAAAATTTACTCCTGTCTAAAAACATCTCTTAAAGAAAAGCTTAAAAAAAGTCCTAAATCATGGAATCTTATAAGGTGTTTACCTACAAACATAGAGGCTCGTACACATAGCTGTTACTTGAAAGTGGGGACCTTATTCATCTTTTTATTGTTTAATATCTAATATACAATATTAAGATCTAATTGCTTAAGATCTCATGTACAAGAAGTACATGATACATGTTGTTGCTTTTGAGAGTGTGTACACACTTTCAAGAGTGCTCAGGCACACGTATATCTATGTGTTATGTATTTATGTAGAATCTTACTATTTTTTTTGGTAGTTAATATTTTGTAATGACTTCGATAATGATAGTTTTTTACATTGTACAAGATGTCCACAGAAAATTTAAACCTAAGAGTAGCATTTATCAGTCACGAGAAGCACAGTGGTCTTATCTTTGATGGTGGATAGAAAAGATTTTAGAGAAGATTGCTCCTCAAAACCTTAGGTGTCCTTTCTAGGCAACTTTCTAGGCAACTAATCTAGGGAGTATACATGTTCTCTATTTCTCATTACTGTCATGCTGGAAAAAGAAGAATTAACTCTGTGGGGTGTGTGCATGTGTGTACCCATGCACATCTGTACTCACAGTACTTGGCTAAGGATTTATTGTTTTTACTTTATGCATACAAGTGATTTGCTTAATGACATTAGGTGAGAAGTAGAAGGGCCAGAACTGTTGCTGACCAAAGCTAGATGTGATCTTCAGCTGTGTTTCTTCATACTGTAGCACTTATGAAAGGGTCTAGGATCATTGTAGAACTTGAGAGAACCAGGTGATTTTTGTACCTTAGCTTTTGAAGGCATAGCAACTCTAATCCCTCTGAGACTTCCCACCTTCTGTTCTGTTCTTTAGTAGGGAACTGGTTGATTAGATTCTCCTCTAGAATAGTCGGGATCTTTTGAGTTGGAATGGAAGTAGAACTGAATCCATTGCTATTCAACTATCTCCTCTAAATTGGTCCCTGAAGTCCTTGGAATTTTCTTGGGATGACTTTTGAAATGAGATCAGTGATTTCTGGACTGATCAGGGAGTGAAGTTCTCCTTGTCTACCTTTCGTCCTTTGATTTCTTCATTAAAATTATCATCTCATCACTCACTCAGGCAGTATATGAGATTGCTCAAGGTGTATTTTTTAATAGAGACAAAAATACAATATTAAGTAGAGAAGAACAGTCAGTCATTGCCATCATTGTTGCCTGTGCTTTAGACAGGTAAGTGTAGAATGTATGTTGGTGTTATCTAGTGAAAGAATCATCAGCAAGGGAGCTGCTTAAATCTGGTCTTGGTGCTGACACTAAAATAGGAGGCTGATATGAATGCAGAGATAGCTGGAAAGGAGTAGGTTGTAAAGGCATTTGGTCAAACGGAGAACTTAATATTGAGACTGAGGAACTGGATGTGGTAACACAATCATACAAAGGAAGTGAGTCAAGAGGTAGAAAATACTACCCCTTCCTTTCAATCGAATAAGAGCAACCCTAAAATCTGGGTTTCCTATGGCCATGCTACCTTGAACACGTCCAGTCCCATCTGATCTCGGGAGCTAAGCAGGGTGGGGCCTGGTTAATACTTGGATAGGAGATCACCTAGGAAGACCAGGGACTGTAGGCATAAAAAAAGAAAAGGATAAATAAAAAAATAAAATAAAATCTGGGTTTGCAGTAATACAAATTTTAATAAATTGCTGTAAGAGTGATTCTAATTTGATTTTGGACAGGTATTAGGATGCTGCCTTTGAAAAGATGAAGTCAGTTTTAGTTATGCAATTTGTATGCCAGGTGATTTTATTTTTGGCAGTTGAATTCTCCTATTTAACTGTAAATTCTGACAACAATATTTGTCCAGCTAGTTGGTGAGGTCTAAGAGGCTATTGGAGATCCTACTGTAGTGTGTTGCTAACTAATCAGTAAACCTCCTAGGTCACGAGTAAGGCAGGACTTTGTCTTACTAAATCTTATGTTTCTGGTGCTTGGTGAGAATTACACAATAGGAATTCAATAAATGTTTGAACTGATTAATAGTTTTTCACTGGAGATTTCATTCTTTCTCATGTTTTAATAGCATTTATTCCTTGATACTTTAGATTATTGTTGTTTCTGTTACCAGTTCATTCTCTTTTTATCTCTTATCATTTCTCTTTTCTTTGACCCAAAAGGAAATGTGAAATTATTAATTATATAGGTTTATATCTAGAAAACCAGAGCTTTAGAATTGGCAGGGGCATTACACTTTAGAGATAAACAGATCAGTGTTGAATATTCTGAGGCTTTGAGCTGTACTGTATTCTTATTCTGAGATAGTAGCTATTATTTTGTAGTTTCAGAGAGGTTCAGTGGGGAGAGAAGCACACAGTAGATGTGAATGGATTGGATTATATAGCATGGTAATTAATAGCTTTTAACAGTGGAGTTACAATCTGAATTGAATTTCAGTTCTACTCTGTAGTTGCATGACCTTGGACAAATTAGTTAACATCTCTTAAGTCTCACTTTCTTATGAAAATGAAACTATATGAGAGAGAGTGTGGGCAATGGGTTAAGAGCCAGACTGTCTGGATTGGAATTTTAGTTCTTCTAATTTACTCGAGCAAGTTAGTTTCAACATCTGTGGTCTCTCTAAAATGGGGATAGTGATAATAGTGGCTGACTTTATAGGACTGTTGTAAGGATTAAAAAAGTGAATACCTGTCAGGTGTTTAGCATGATGCCTTAAATGCTCAATAACTGTTACTTTTTAATTTACATTAAACCTTCTGTGAAGGCTGCTGTCAAAGAGGAGAATTGGTTAAGGAAAAGACTTTTTCAGAAGTAGATTAAAACTGTTATATGTGGTAATCACTGAGGATGGGATTCCAGAGAGAAGTGACTTTATTTTCTATTTCAAAAGATTTAACAGTGAGCATGCTTTAATTTTATGAGTAGCAGCATAATACGGAATAAGTAAAGCACTTTTGTGCCAAAGATGTTTCCATTTCTCTTGTTCATGATAGGAACCTTTTGTTTGTTTGTTTTTAAGCAGTGTGGTTATAAGAAGCAGTGTGAAACAATCCTCATTTTGCTGTTAAGGAAAGACAAAGCAATTTCATAATGGATCTCACTCAGTAGCAGAACTGATTCCAAGCCCTAGGATTATAAGTTCTGTAATTCAAGCTAGATGTTTTATTTCTGAACTTCAAGCCAAAAAAGTGAAACTTCTCAGTATAGGAAATGATACAAGAATGTTTAGTACAGTTGTAGATATTTCATTTCCTGATTTTAAAAGTACCTTTAAAAAAAAAATGCTGCCTGAACACATTTGTGTTCTCCTTTGGTTTATCTATGTTGATCTAGATCCATTTCTATATTTTACAGTAGTATCTTTGGCCTTAGAAAAGTTGAAGGACTCGTGTTCAGCACAAATTAATCATAATTGAACTAAATCAATTAAAGAAAAGTGTTTTAATTGAGAGATTAAATGATACAAGTGATAATGGTATCACTTGTATGTGATACCATTACCACATTATGTGGTAATAATAAAGCACTTTGTGATTCTAAAGTACTTTGTAATCATAGAGCACCTTGCAGATATGAATTGGTGTTACAGTAGGAAATTACCCAGAAGCAATGCTGGCCTCCTAGTATAATACCAGCTGATTATTCCAGAGTTAACAGAATGGATAGATTCAGTGATCAAATTCAGATGCTTGAATCACATAATTTATTGCACTAATTACAAACATACACTGAGAAGCATAGGTAAAAGACACTTAGGATAGGGTACGAGTAGAATGCAGGAACCTCACTACCTGAATCCTGTGTTACTGTTATTAGTCTGCTTAGTCTGTCTCTATGCTGCATCAGCTTTCCTTGGTGAGAGTGTGGTTACCAGGACCTGAGTTGAAGGTGAGCAAGAAGACTTCATAGATGGAAGGTGTCTAGATCTAGCATTTGTTTGCTCTTTCAGAGACAAGCAAGGTGTTTACATCTGAACACAGCTATAACTTGATGTTAACCTGCAGAACTATTTACCTGCAAGATGACTCATGAGACTAGAATGGGGATCACCAGTAGGTGTTTGATTTAGGGATGACATATGTGTGACCTAATCCATGCTTTGTTAATATTTAAGGTTTGTTCGATCCTTCTATCTTTGGCTATCTATACATAACACTTGCCTTGTTCCATCATTTTTATCTATATTCAAAACAAATGTATTGCCTACAGTTTATGGCACCTATCTTAATTTCTAATATATTGTACACGTTTTGCCTGTGTTTTCAAAAGTCACTTGTTTATTATCTTTGTTTAGTTTCATCTATATTTCTTGTTCTCTTGTTTTCTATATAGCATATTGAACATTCTTAAATATACAGCAAACTCACTTCATCATCATTATTATTATCTTCTAAAAGATAATATGTATGTATTTCATTGAGTTTAGTTTTGTCATTATTTAGATTAGGTAAAAAAAAGACAATACTTTTAAAAGTATGATTTGATGTTCTTCCTTGCTCTGGGAAAAAGGCATTTTTCATAGCTTGAGCCTATCTTTAAATCAAACCCTTATAATATAAAAAAAATCTTGCTAGGAAATAATCTGTCTAGAAAATTTCTTGTTAGGGAATTTGTGGGAAAAACTCATAAAATAGTAGGTGGTTTAATGTTATAGAATTATTGCTGCTGCTTAATAATTATTGTATTCAATCAGAATCCAATTTATATGTAGTAAATGGTATATATTCTTTGCTATTTTAATGAATATGCATTTACAAAGTTAATTTTATTGTGATAGCTGTGATAGTAAATCAGAATTAATGGAAATGACAACTTAAAAAAATTTAATAAACTTTTTGTTTTTAGTGTTATGTGTAAACTGGTTGTAACTTATTTTTAATTTTATATTTAGTATAATTTTGAAAATGCATCTCAGACATTTGATGACCTTCCAGCAAGATTTGGTTATAGACTTCCAGCTGAAGGTTTAAAGGTAAGAAAATAATGATAAATAGTCAAGGTACAAGATATTTAATAAGGTGATTATATTGCTTTTCCTTTGTTGAAGGAATGAAAATATTTCTTACTATTCTTATAAAACTCGTACATATACATTTGTAAAGTGTTTAGACTACTCAGAAGGTATGAAGAAGAGAGAAAATTACCTATGATTGAAGTATTCTGAACTAGCCACTGTTAACATTTTGTATACATTTTAGACCTGTTTCAATGAAATGTGCGTATGTATGTGTTTGTAGATGTGTGTGCATATACATATTTACATGAATGTTTATACATATAGTTAATTTCTATTTGACACTAATAGAAACACACTGGTTGGTTCACGTCACGTCATCATATATCCAGAAAATCTTTTCATGCTAATAGAGATGGAGGTACATTTTTATTTGCAATGGCTGCATGCTTTTCCAGTATCATAAAATACTACGAATATTTGAACATTGGTTTGTTTCATTTTTCATAGTGGATATTTATTTAGGTTGTCCAGTTTTTGCTGTTATAAACAGAGCTACCATGAGTGTTTTCATTCTTGTGTCTTTGTCTGTTTATTTGCATAAGATACATTTCCGAATGTAGAACTGCTTTTTTTATGGAACAAGTGTTTAAAATGTAGTGTATTATATTAAATGAGTTATTATTGATAAGTCAACCTTGCATTTCTGGGATAAATCCCACTTCATAAGGTATGTAATTCTTTTTGTATCTTGCTGGATTCATTTTGTTAGTGTGTGTGTATTTTTTTTTTTGATGATTTTTATTTCTATATTCATAAATGATTTAATAGTTTCCTTGCATGGTCTTTGTATAGTTTTGATGTTGTAGTAATGCTGGCCTCATAGAATGAATTGGGAAATATTCCCTCTTCTATTTTTTTGGTAAGATTTTATAGAAGATTTGTGTTAAATACCAGTGAAGCCATCTGGGCCTGGCCATTCTTTGTGGTATTTTATTGATTATTAATCCAGTCTCTTTAAGTTATTAGAGTTCTACGTAAATTTTCTGTTTCATCTGGCATCAGTTTCAGTACTTTCTGTCATTTACTGTGAATTTGTCTATTTCGTCCAGATTATTCAGCTTGTTGGTATAAATTTGTTATAGTGCTTCCTTATAATTCATTTTATTTCTCTAAAGGTGCTAGTAATGTCAACTCTTTCATAGCTGATTTTGTTAATTTGAGTCTTTTTTGTTTGGTCAGTCCAGTTAAGATTCATCAATCTTGTTTTTTGTTTCAAAGAACCAATTTTGGTTCTGTTGATGTTCTTCATTATTTTTCTAGTTCCTGGTTTATTAATTTCCACTCTAGTTTTTATTATTTTCTTCTGTTCGCTTTAGATTGACTTTGCTCTTCATTTTCAAGTTTCTTAAAGTAGAAGGTTAGGTGTTAATTTGATTTTTTTCTTCTTTTTTGAAATGGATATTTATAGGTATACATTTCTCTCTAAGCATTGCTTTAGCTAAAGCAATAATAGCTGCATTCCATTAGTTATAGTATTTGTGTTTCTGTTTTTATTCATTTCAAAGTATTTTGTAATTTCCCTTGTAAATTCTTTGACCTATTAGTTATTTAAGAATGTGTTGTTTTATTCCCACATATTATTGAGTTTCCCAAAGTCTTTGTAATTGGTTTCTAATTTTACTCCATTGAGGCCATAAGAACTACTTTGAATGATTTAATACTTTTAAAGGTATTGAGGGTTGTTTTATGATCTCATATGGCATATGCTAGTGAATGTTCCATGTGTGTGCCTTTGAGAAAAATATATACTTTGATGTTGGTGAATGGGATGTTCTGTAGATAGCTGTTAGTTGACGTATGGTGTTGTTCAGGTTTTCTCTTGTTGATCTTTTGACAAATTCTAGCCATTATTGAGGATAAGGTATTGAGGTCTACAACTATTGTTGAATTTTCTGTTTTCCCTTTCAATTCTGTTAGTTTTTTACTTCATGTAATATGAAACTCTGTTGTTTGGTGCATAGTTTTTAATAGTTATATATTTCTGATTAGTTGGCCCATTTTATCATTATAAAATATTTCTGTTTATTAAATTTTTTGGTTTTGTTTTAAAACCTATTTTGTTTGATATTGGGGTATCCATTGAGGCTTTCATATAGTTGCTGTTTGCATTAAATATATCTTTTCATCCTTTTACTTTCATACCGTTTGTATTTCTACCTATATTTGTTTTGTGTAGACAGCAAAAATCTGTGACAATGTCTGCATTTTGATTGAATTGTTTAATTCATTAACATTATTGACATTTTTGGATTTACATTTGCCATTTTACTTTTTGTTTTCTATGTGTTACATGTCTATTTTGTTCTTAACTGCTTTCTTTTGCATTAAGTGAATGTTTCCTAGTATATCTTTTTCATTTTATTCATTTTTTTTTTTACCATACCAATTCACATTCTTTTCTTAGTGGATGCTAGGACTTGTCATGTACATCTTTAATTGTCAGAAACCACTTCAGATATGTACTAGTTCAATTCCAGTATATGTAGAATAGATACAGATATATAAACGTTACTTTTATATAGCTCTATTTTTCTTTCTCTTGTATTATTTTTATATAACATCTATATTATAAAACTAATGATAAGTTGTTTTAATTATTGTTTTATATAATTTTGTATTTACTAATGAACCTGAGAGAAGAAAGGATAATAATTATATGTTTATAATGTTGCTATATTAACCTTTTTATTTATCATTTCTGGTTCTCTTCATTTGTTCCTGTGGATTTGAGTTACCAACTGGTGTCATTTTTCTTATTTTAATACAAGTCTTTGATGCATGCAAATTGGAAGCTTGACTCGCAGGCAGCAGCTGGAAAGGTCAGGACATTATATATGTAGTCTAGCCCTTATCAGAGGGAAATTGAGAGCTAGCTGTTTTTGGTTACTCTGTGCTGAGCCAGAGGGAATAGTCACTAGAAGTGCTTTTTTTTTTTTTTTTTCTTTTCTTTTTTTTGCATGGTAGCAGAGTACTCATAAATGCCAAGCTCCATTAGTTCCCAGAATTAAGGTGATTTGGGAGCCATTGTTGATTGTACCCTCTGTGTTGAACCCTGAGGTTAATAGCTGTGGCATGTGCTCCTACATCTGTTAAAAACTGCTTCTTTGTTTAAGATGGTGTTTTGGGATTCGTGAATGCTAAGCCCCAATGGTTATCAGAGCTAGGTATTTGATGGCCTGTTTTTCAGATGGCAGCCATAAAAATTGAGTTGCTAAATGTGTGGACACATTCCTTTAATGGATAAGCTGGAGATTTGTATTTATTTTAGCAAGGCCAAGGGGCAGTGGAAGTGCCCACCAGCTCTTTGGGCTCTGGGCATAATCAGTCAGCACCTAGTATGTGTTGATTTTGAAGTTGGATCCTCAGACAGCAGTTTGTAGAGTAAGAAGTTAAAACCACTTCCAGGAAGACTGGGGGGGGGGGATTTTGCCTGTTCCCTCTCCACTGAGTCCTATATAATAGCTGTTTTGGTGCTCCTGTATGTAAGAACTGCTTCTTTGTATTCCATTGTCCTGTGGGGCTCATAATGCCAAGCCCTTTTGGCTTTTAGAGCTAGGTAATTTGGGTGCCTGTCCCTCAGGTAGGAGCCTTAAAGTTGCAGTGTTAGATGTGTGGTCCCAAACCTTTGTTTCTATATTGACATCTTGATCCAAAGTCTATATTTAGATTGCTGTGTGACCATTACCACCATCCATTTGTAGGACTTTTTCATCTCCTCAAACTGAAACTCTGTACTCTTAAACAATAAGCCTTCATTTACCTTTCTTCCTGCCCCTTGGTAACCACCACTCTACTTTCTGTCTCTATGAATTTAGTTACTGTAAGTATCTTACACAAGTGAAATCATCCAGTCTTTTTGTGTCTGGCTTGTTTCAGTTCACATAATATCTTCAGGGTTCATCCATGGTGTACCATGTATCTGAATTTCTTTGCTTTTAAGGTAGTTTGATATTCCATTGTATGTATATACCACATTTGTTTATTCATCTTATGGATCGGTACTTCAATTGCTTCTAGCTTTTGGCTGTTATGACTAATGCTGCTATGAATGTGTACAAATATTAGTTCAAGTTTTTGTTTTCATTTCTTTAGAGTATTTGCCCAGAAGTATAATTACTAGACCATATAGTAATTCTATATTTAACTTTTTTTGAGGCATCCTCATACTGTTTTTCCAAATGGCTGCTCCATTTTAAGTTCCCACCAGCAATGGAAAGGAGTTCCAGTTACTCCATATCATTGCTCACTTATTATTTTCTGTTTGATTATAGTCATCCTAATGGCTACAAAGTGGTGTCTCATTGAGGTTTTGATTTGCATTTCCCTGATGATTAGCGAGGTTGAGTATCTTTTCATGTGCTTATTGTTTCTCTTTTTTGGAGAAATGATTACTCAAGTCCTGTGTACATTTTTAAATCAGGTTTATCCTTTTTGTGTGTGGATGGGGAGGAGAGTTGTAGGAGCTCTTTATTGATTCCAGATAGTAGTTGGTTACCCTACGTATGATTGAAAAATATTACTCCCCACACCATGGAGTGCCTTTAATGTCCTTTATGTCCTTTGATGCACAGAAGTTTTTAATTGCGATGAACTCCAACTCACCTATTTTTCTTTTGTTGCCTGTGATTTTAATGTCATTTCCAAAAAGTCATTGCCAAATCCAGTGTCACGAAGCTCTTTCCTTATGTTTTGGTCTAAGTTTTATGTATTAGCTCTTATGTTTAGGTCTTTGATCCATTTTTAGTTCATTTTTTTATATGGTATAAGATAAGGATCAACTTCATTCTTTAGTGTGTAGATAACCAGTTTTTCCAGTATCATTAGTTGAAAGGACTGTCCTTTCCCCATTGAATGGTCTTGGCTCCCTTGTCAAAATCATTTGACTCTATATTTGAGTGTTTATTTCTTGCCAACTTGCTCTGGCTAGGATTTCCAGTACTATGATGAATAGAAGTAGCAAAAGTGGGCATCCTTGTCTTGTTCTTTATCTTGGAATAAAAGCTTTCAGTCTTTCATCACTTAGTATGATGGTTAATGTGGGTTTTTTATATATGGTTTTTATTAAGATGTTAGTGTCTTTCTGGTTTTTTTCTTTTATTTTTAAAAATTTGTTGGGTGTTTTTGTCATTAAAGAGTGTTGAATTTGGTCAAATTCTTTTGCTATATTAATTGATTATTGTGTTTTTTCCCCTTTATATTCTGTTAATGTGGTGTATTATATTGATTAACTTTTCTATATTGAACCATCTTTGCATTTTAGGAATAAGTCCCATCTGGTTGTGTTGTATAATACTTTTAATTTGCTTTTGAAGTACTTTTTGAGATTTTTTTTTTTTGCTTCAGTATTGATAAGAGATATTGGTTTATAGTTTTTCCCTCTTATAGTGTCTTTGTCTGGCTTTAGTATTAGGGTAATGCTACCATCACAGAATATATCAGGAAGTATCTCTTTCTCTTCAATTCTTTAGAAGAATTTGAGAAGGATTGGTGTTAATTTTTCTTTAAATATTTGGTAGACTTCATCAGTAAAGCTATCTAGTCCTAGGTTTTTTTTCTTAGGAGGTTTTTGATTATTGATTCAGTCCCCCTTACTAGTTATAGGTCCAGTCTTTATGATTCAGTTATGGTAGTTTGTGTATTTCCAGTTATTTTTTTATTCCATCTAGGTTATTCAATTTTTGCTCTATAATTGTTCATAGTATACTCTTATAAATCTTTCTTATTTTCCTCTTTTTTTTTGTAATTTTAATGATTTGCATTCTTTTAGTAAACCGAGCTAATTGTTTGTCAATTTTTGTGATTTTTTAAAGAGTCAACTCTAGTTTTCATTTATTCTCTATTTTTTTTCTAATAAATAGTTCCTTCCTTCTTCTAGTTTTGGGTTTAGTTTGTTCTTATTCTTGTTCCTTAAAGTATAAAATTAGGTTGTTGATTTGTGATATTCTTTTTTCAAGGTAAGCATTTACAGCTGTTAATTTCTTTCTTAGCATTGCTTTTATTGAATACACTGTTTTGGTATGTTTTATTCATTTACATTTGTCTCAAGATATTTTCTAATTTCCCTTTCTATTTCTTCATTTTAAAAAATATATCCTTAGATTTGAACTTTGCCACGCTCAGTTTCAAATAAAGTCAGTTCCTTTAGGAAGCACTTTAGATGTCTTTGTTCTTAGGTACTGCCTCTCTCAGAGGGCAGACTTTTTGAGTCATTTCTCTGGAATTGGCTTCATCCAAAATGCATCAGTCTCACAGGTTTTCTTTCTAATTTAGGAAACTGCCTGTGCACTTACTGTTTCCTGTGCTTGTGTCTCCTGGATGATTGCCTGTCTCAAAATTAGGTTTTTCCGTTACATCCTGCCTTATGTGCAGTGTGCTGTTGAGGAGTCGATCACCTATGGTGTTCTGCGTTTACATCTCTCCACATGAATTCTGTGCCCTGGAGGTGAGCTAGGGTTAGGGTATCTGGGCCCCAGTATTTTTAGCCTTGATCAGCCATTGCAGTTTGGAGCTGGAGAGGATAAGAAATGGTGGTGATCTTCCCTTCCTGTTGAGATACCATGTTCCTTAACTTTGAGTTGAGGGGAGAAGAAACCTGTCATCTTTGCCACTACAATCCAGAGTGGAGCTTCCATTTCATTGAGCTCATGGTGTCAGAGGAGTGGGTTATTCTTCAAGTGCTACAAACTTGATTTTCTTAATTCAGTTTTCCTTTAGCATAAATTTCTCATAAACCTAATAATTATCATTCTTGGTTTAATCTAGCAGTTGTTTCAAGTGCAGAGGTTTTTGTCCTTTGAAATAATCTCTTTGGTAATAAGGATATTCTTTCATTTATTCCTCTTTCATAGATATACTGTTTCAATATTAAGAGGATTTTTAACTTGAGACTTATTTATATGATTTACCTGATTTACCTTATAAAAATTGAGTGATTACCAACTATATCAAATACTAGGGAAATATGTGCATTCAAAATGATCACAATATTGTGGGAGTATTTTCTCTCAGTCCTATCCAAACAATTTTACCAATGTGAGTAGATGTAGGAATTATGTCTGGTAATTTATAAATTGAAAATGTGATCAATGTAAAACCAGGAAAGGTAATGTTACACTAGAGGTACTGGTGAGCAGCAAGTACTTTATCTCACTCATTTCTGTTGGAGTACAGTGTCTGTCATAAAGTGTAAATTTCTTGAAGGCAGAATCTTTATCTCTGGGAGTGCTTGGCTTATAGTAGGACTCACCAAATATTTGTTCAATGAGCGAGTTTATCAGTAAAATAAAGAATTAAAACTGCAGTTACTGCTTCAGGTTGACATGTTGGGAATAAATTATGACATAGAAAATAACCGAAATGTCCATAATTCTATCGAACAGTTTGCTCTCTCATGTGTTCAGTAGTGTTCTTTGGCAAGCATGAAAAGCCATGTTTAAGAACCTGCTAGCCTGCTTGACCTTTGCTATTTTTAGGGTGAATTATCCCATCTGTTTTCTATTTGACCTCCAATTTCAGGATTGATTTTGCTATCTAATGATAGGAAGTGGATTGGATATATACTACCCGTTTGTGCTCACCCTCACATCTTGATGACTAGCTCATCTTATTTTGTATGTCTCCTTTAGGAATATTTTTCATATTGAGTAAATCATACAGAGCAGAGATACAAAACTGTCAAAAGTTACTTGGCATCAAGAGGAGCATAACTTGAACAACAGCTGTCCATGATTATTCCTAACTTCTTCAGTCAGTATACATTTTGGCCTCACTACTATTTCCTAACCTTTCCTCTCCCGAATGGAACATATTTTACTAGTAATATCTGGCATATGTATTGTAATATGTAATATTTGGCCCTAGTAGATGCTAAGAGAATTTACTTTGTAATAGAATCTGAAAATGAATGCTTGTGTAAAACAGTCTTTTCTTAAATAAATGTATTGCTGTTAGTTGGAATAAAAATATCGAAATAGGTAAAAGTTTTACTGACTGGTTCTATACGTATAGAACTATCTTTGGTTTGATGCTGCCTGTTACCTTCTTGATACCTTGTAATTCACTCTTTAAGTAGTTTGAGCTTTTTTCTTTTCCAAGTGTATTTGTTTAGAAAAAATATAATAATCTCACTAAAATTATTTTCTTTTTTGCGTTTATATTAAATTTGAAAGACTTTATTTTGGAGAAAAGAAACATTTGAGTAAGCTCTGGGTTTGACTGGTTGCACCATCATCTAGCAGCTGAGTGTTCTTAGGTATGTTATTTTCTTTGAAGCTTAAGTTTCTTCTCTAAGACAGGGATGAACTCTGTGAGTTGTGATCCTCTGTTGTGAATATAAAGATATCCTTATTTTAGGGCTTCAGTTTATTTGATTGCTAACGTCAACAGCAGCAACTAACTTGAAACCCCTGTGGTTTGTAAACCACATTACAGACTTTTACAGAATCTAACGAAAGAAGCCAGATAATAGGAGAAAATAGGAGGCTATAAGAACAAAGAAAAAGGGTAAACTAGAATGCTAATAATTTTAACAAGCACGTGCGGACTTTTGACACAGAAGTGAATATTAGCACAGTGCCAAAATTATTAGAGTACTGGGCTGAGAAGAGGAAAACCGGGAACTTAGTCTTGGTTTAATCTTTGTCCTTGTGAAGATGAGTAGTGTGCTAAAATGGGGAGAACATGGGCTTTTTGGTGATTACTGGGCTTCAAGTTTTAGTTTTATCACTGAGCAAGCTGTTCAACTTCTTTAAGTCTGTCTACTCATCTATAATAATATGTATTCAAAGGACTAGCATGAGGACAGTGGCTGTTGTTTATTGTTTCTGTCTTTTATTTCAAGTTTAATTTTGCTCTTTTTTTTTCTCTAGTTTCTTTAGATGAACGTTGATGTCATTGATTTTGAGACCTTTCCTCCTTTCTATTGTAGGTATTTAGTGTTATAAATTTCCTTCTAAGCATTATTTTAGCTGTGTCCCACAAATTTTGGTAAGTTGTGTTTTTATTTTCAAAAGAAAATGTTTAGAGCTAATTTGTCCTATTTCTGAGCAGTTGTCTTCTGAAGACTCTATGTGATGCTCTGCGTTAGGAAGTTTTTACACCCTAGCTGATAGGAACATGAACTTTTCCCAGTGTATGCTCCAGGGAGTGTTCTTTACAATCTTTCTGATGGTTCTTTCTGAGTTTTGGTAGTTCCCTCACACACGTATGCAGATTACTATTCAGCCAACGTCCTGAGTGGACGCCTTTACTACATATATCCGGAGCTTTCTCTCTTTGTAGCTCCTTCCTTCCCAGTACTGTGCCCCACAATATTTAGCTGCCTTGTCTTCCCCAGACTCTGAACTCTTTACCTCTGTGGGACCACAGACTCTATTGAGTTCCCTTGTCCTGTTCTGAGTCCTGGAATCTCTCTAGCAGTGAAGTATTTGTAGGGCTCATTTCATTTGTTTCTCCTCTTTCAAGAATCACTGTTCTGTCTTACTGTCCATTGTTTGAAAGCTGATTTTCATATCTTTTATTTGGTTTTCTAGTTATTTAAAGCAAGAGATTAAAACTAGCCCCTCTTCATCATGGCTGGGAAGTGGAAGTTCAGCTTAGCATACAGTAGGTAATTGATCAATGCTAATAATCAATTTTTTTAAAACAAATCACTCAGAAATTTTCACTGAGGAAGTTATTAAGGAGGGTGATATTAGAATTTCATATCAACATTGTATAGATCTTTAGGCTTTTTCCCCTTTTTTGTTTTTAATCTCAGTTTTATTAATAAACTAGTATGGTAGTCTGGGACTTTTTAAATTAAAGCTTCGATATTTTTAGAATATTACTATCCAAATTTTGTTTCTAATACTTTTTGAACTTTTTAGAAATGCCTTAAAAATTATATAGTTGGTCTAAACTATATTATATTCCTGACTTAGTGACCACTTTCAAGTATTCTTTTAATGTTTTCAGTTATTAATGGGCTTATTGTATTTTTATGTTACCTTTTAATCAGATTTTATTAAAAGTTAAAATCTAACTCGATGAAATATATAACCAAAAAAGTTATAGGTGAGAATTCTAACAGAGTATATAAGTGAGATATAACGTCGAGATGGAAGATACTGTAACTGCTCTGAATCATGCACAGATGTAATATCTAATTTGTGAGGAGGGTTTTGAAAACCTTTCTTTCAGTGCAGTTAAGGGCTTACTAACTTTTAATTTGTATGTAACCCTCACATTTCTACCTTATTCAGTGTTTTCCCCAGTGATGTGCAGAAAGACGAAGTTATGGCTGTCTGTTTTGCAGATGGCATCAAACTTGAAATGGTTAATATACTAATATTTTGCCCTTGAGTTTTAAAAGATAAGTACTGAAAACAGTAAAAATATAGCTTAGTAGCAACACATCAAAAATTTGTTGAAACAGCTGTGATGTGTTTGCCAGAAACCTAATTCGGTTTTATAGTGCATCAATAGAAATATAATGTATGGAACTGGTTAAAGAGTGATAGTTCCTAGCCGTTGTTATATTGGTCAGATCATTTACAGTAGTATGTTCAGTTTTTGGCACCCAACTGAAATATGATAAAAGTTTAAGAACAAAGTCAAATACCACTTTTTCTGTTACTGCATCCCATAGTTACAATGATTTGTTGTGTTCTTTGCTTGTTATTTATACTTCCTTTTCTACTTGTTATTTATACTTCCTTTTCTCTTATCTTATTGGATCTGTTAATTCTTTCCAGGTGTTAATTACTTGGGTAGGGACTCAGTCTTATCTATCTTAATATTTTAATAGAGCACTCATGAAATGAGACAAATGTATTCAAAGCATAGTGTTAAAGGAACTCAATATGAATGATAATTAAAGGACTTTTCACTGCATAAGAGAAATTTTCAACTATTTGTGAAAAAGTAACTATGTGTTCTCTATATATGAAAGCTACTGTTAGAGTTTGGAAGAATAATCTAATAAAGAATTAGAAAAAAGGGGAGTGGATATTTTTAGCATTCTAAAAAGTTGTTGATATAAATCAATTCATATGTTAAATTACTTTCCTTCTACACCGATTTTGTTAAGTGTTTTAATCATAAATGGATGCTGTATCTTGTCAAAGTCTTTTTCTGCATCTATTGATATGATCATATGATTCTTTATTTTTAAATTTGTTTATGTGGTATATCACATTAAGATTTGTGTATGTTGAATCATCCATGTGCCTCTGGGATGAAGTCCACTTGATCGTGGCATATAATCTTTTTAATATGTTGCTGTATTTGGTTCGCTGCTATCTTAGGATTTTTGCATCTGTGTTCATAAGAGATATTGGTCTGTAGTTTTCTTTTTTTGTGTTCTCTTTGCCAGGTTTTGGTATTAGGGTAATATTGGCCTTATAAAATGAGTTGGGAAGTATTGCCTTCTCTTTGTTTTTTTTTGGAAGAGTTGGAGGAGTATAGATATTAAATCTTTGAATGTTTGGTAGAATTTACTGGTGAAGCCATTTGGTCTTGGACTTTTACTTTTTGGTAGGTTTTTGATGATTGTTTCAATTTCTATACTGCAGATCGGTCTATGTAGATTTTCAAGTTTTTCTTGATTCAATCTAGGAAGGTTGTATTTTTCTAAATACTGGTCCATTTTTTACAGGTTATGGAATTTGGTGTTATATACTTTTTCATAGTATTCTTATATGATTTTTGTATTTCTGTGATGTCAGTCGTAATTTCCCCTTTCATTCCTGATTTTGTTTATTTGTGTCTTTTCTCTCTTCTTTCTTTAGTGAGTCTAACCAGGGGTTTGTCAATTTTATTAACCTTCTGAAAACCAGCTCTTTGTTGTATTTATTTATTTTATTTTTTTGTTTATTTTAATTTTATTTATTTCTGTTCTACTTTTGATTATGTGTGTTGACTTTAGGCTTCATTTCTTCTTTTCTAGTTTTTAAAGATGACGTGTTTTGTTGTTTATTTGGGCTCGTTCTTGTTTTTGGAGATAGGTCCTCAATGATATGGACTTTCCTCTTATGACCGCTTTTACCATGCTCCAACAGTGTTGATATGTTGAAATATTATTATTATTTGTTTCTATGTATCTCTTAATCTCTTTTTATTTCTTATCTGACCCAGTTATTCTTCAGTAGCAGGTTATTTAATTTCCATGTATTTGTGGTTCGTCCTGATTTATTTTTGCAGTTGATGTCAAGTTTCAAAGCATTATGATCAGAGAATATGGTTGATGTGATTTCAACCCTCTTATATTCGTTGTGTCCCAGTATGTGGTCTAATCTTGAGAATGTTCCATGTGCACTAGAGAAGAATGTATAAGCAGCTCTTTTGGGATGGAAGTCTCTGTAAATGTCCAGTTGGACTAATGTGTCATTTAAAGGTATTATTTCCTTATTGATTTTCTGTTTGGATGATCTGTCCATATTCGATAGTGGGGTATTTAGGTCTCCTACTGTGATAGTGTTTTGGTCTGTTTCTCCCTTTAGTCTGTTAGTAATTGCTTTACATATTTCGGGGCTCACTGTTTGGGAGATTGGGATTACAGATATTAATAAGTATTATGTCTTCTTGGTGCAACTTCTCTGCTTCTATTTGCCTAATAGTCACTTTACTTCTAATTATGTATTTTTTGTTTGTTTGTTGTAGTTGAGCTGACACCTTTCAGTATTTATTATAGTGCAGGCCTTGTAGGGAGAATTCCCTCAATTTCTGTATGTCTGGAAAGGTCTTAATTTCTCCTTATTTAAAGGAGAGCTTAGCTGGATACATTACATTATTCTAGGCTGGTAATTCCTTTCACTTAATAGTTTAAATATTTGATTTCATTTTTTTTCTAGCTTGTAAGATCTACGCTGAGAAGTCTGAGGATAATCTAATGGATTTTCCTTTATAAGTTACTGTTTTCTTTTCCCTGGCTTCCCTGAGAATTCTGAGAATTCTGTGTTTATCGCTTGATTTTTGATACTTTTAATAGAGTGTGTCTTGGAGATGGCCTTTTTGAGTAGAGGTAATTGGGCGTTCTGTTGACATTTTGAATTCCAAGCTCTAGCTCATTCCTTAGACTTGGGAAATTCTTGTAAACTATTTGTTTAAAAATGCTTTCTAGTCCCTGATCCTTTTCCTCACCTTCGATAATGCCTATTCTTATGTTTCTTCTCCTGATGATATCAGCTAGTTCTTGTATTTCTCTTTAATTATTTTTCCTTTTTGGTTTTTATCTTCTTCATTCTGATTTATTTTGTGCATTTTACTGTATGTATAGTCATAAAAGCTTTTTAAGAAATCAACGTATTTGTATATTGTAAACCTACTGCATTGTACATTTGATGATAATTGAGGTGCTAGTCTGTATGCATCATTTTTGTCCGGCATCCTTGTTTAATCATCAGAAAATTACGACGACAAAGGGAAGAACGGTGGGCATCAGTTTCTGAGGCTCCTAGGCATTGGAGTTCCTACATATTGGCATAAAGTGCCTCTGTCAGAAGAGAGATGACTAGGGTTTTGATCACAGAGCAAGCATCCTTTTAATAAGAAGAGATTGACCCCGGAGGGTGACTTGGTTTAAGGCAGCACCTCTTGGGCGCTCCTATTTAAAAATTCAGAGGCTTCTGCCAGATTAATTGGCAAAGCCCAGTAAGCAACCTCATAGACTTTGTGGATGATGAAACAAAGTAAATTTGCATTAGGTTTAAGTGACTCATATCTGAGGGAAGAATAGAAATCAGTAAGCTGTTTCAGCAAGTTATTATTTTTAGCATAGTCCAAAGGAAAGATAATATTTAATAATCTAAGACTTCTTTTTTAAAGACTCCATTAAGTCCAGAAAGGTTGTTTTGGACTTTTAGCTTATTGTGTATTTTTAAAAATATATTTTAAGTTTAAAAATAATAACATACTTGTCGTAACACATTCAACAATACAGAAATGATGAAATGATGAAATGCAAAACCTTTGTAAAGTTTTACTTACAGACCCTTTTTGTGTCTATATATTATAAATTTATTGATTCTAAGATGCATTTTATTTTTCATTTTAACATCAGAAATTGGGTTGTGTTTTTCAATTTCTGTCCACCAGGTGGCAGTCATGATAAAGCTATCACCAGGACACGGGAAATTTGACCATAGCTTGTTCATGTTGTCTTCACTTTAGTCGAGTAATATGCCTTATTAGTACTACACAGTTGAGTTTAATTCCTGTTATAAATGTATTGAAAATAACTGTGCTGTGTTATTTGTCATTAAAGCAAAAAGTGTGTGTGTGTGCAGAAAGGTGCTGAAAAGGCAGCAAGGTGTAAATTTAATGAGTCAAGTAAATGTTCATTGTTGGAATGATAACCATAGTTTTATTTCTCTGCAAAGTAAAACCAAACACTTTATAAGATCAAGAAGAGGAACTATTCTGTGAGTGAGTAAAAGTGTGCTGCATTTTATTCCTGATATATATGCAAAAACATTCCTATCACAAAGCTAAGCAGTACAACCTAAGGCAGGAGAAACTGCCAAATCCCGTGGAATAGATGGTTGGTGTGACCAGTAGACTGTGCAGACTATTGCTGAGGTCCCGTGTAATAGCTTTAATTGCTCGTTTCTTCTTATAAATGAATTTAATGATTGTGATCATCGTTTTATGTATTTATTCAGTGTCTTACATCTTTTGAGATATTTGGTTTTTCTCTTTTGATCACTTAATATTATATTGTTTTATATTCTGATATCAAGCTTTCCTATGTTTCTGGGAAAGCAACTTGCTATTTCCTTTTTAAATTAATAATTATCTTGTGGACATCTTTTCAATGTTGTATATATAAATTTACCTCATTCTTTTTAATGGTTCCATTATTTTTCTATCATATGAATATACTGTTCTTTTTTATATGGCTGCTTTATTGATGTGCATGGATTCAAATATTTGATATTAAAAACAGTGTAGCAGAGAATATCTTTCTATGTCTATTTTTATTTACTCAGGGTAGTGTTTCTATAGAATAAATTCTAGGAATTTTATGCATTTTTATTGTTTGATAACAGATTTAAAAATTTATTTTAATAAAGTATTTGCTTGTTTTAGATATGTCAGTCATTAACTATACCAACATGCTAATAGTGGTTGTCTTTGGGGTGATGGATTTAGGTATGATTTTTTATTTGTAACTTCAATAGTAAAAACAGAACCTACTTAAAAAAAACTAACTGCTTATGAAACCAAATACTACTTTAGAAGCTCTGGGATTGTGAGCAATTGGAAGGTAAGAACTGGTGAGTTGCCAAATAGTTTATATAGCAGAATGTAAAACATATGAAGTAAGTTCAAAAGATGTTTATAGAAGAAAGTTGAATTGACTTTTTGGGTTTAATAAAGAAAAAACTCATTACCTATTCTTTTTCAGGGTTTCTTGATAAACTCAAAACCGGAGAATGCTTGTGAACCCATAGTGCCTCCACCACTAAAAGACAATTCATCTGGCACTTTCATCGTGTTAATTAGAAGACTTGATTGTAATTTTGATATAAAGGTAATGTTTTCTTTTTAAATATTTTGCTCTTGTTTGTTTAGTTAGTAACTTAAACACTCCCTTGTTTCAGAAAAGATTTAAGTTTCCACAATTCATTCAGATTAAAAAAATGAAAGGTGTGAGGACAAAAGGCAAATGAGGAGATGGTGAAGGTAAAAAATACAGGAGCAGGTTTACTTAACTCTTATTCATTTGCTACAGAATTTATTTTCATCTTTTAGCAGCTGGTACAAAGAGGAAGACACGATCAGTTTCATGATTCACCATTTTAGTAAGATTGTCGACAAATTGACTAGATTATAAATAATTACTGTTGGTCCTAAGAATTTCCAGGTGGTTGTTGCGTATCTTTGAACTGTAATTGAATAGTGGAGTCTTGCTTGATTTAATCTGGGAGTGGAAAAGTTGACTTTTAGTTTTATGCCTTCACCCTTCCAGTTTTAGTACTACACTTATACCTATATCTATGTTGACATTGAGCTTTCTCTATTTTAATAAGCTGACCCTGTCACCTGTATAAATTTTGTTTCCCTTGAGTGGGTTAAGCTGACATTCAGGCAGTAAACACACTTTTGGCAATAGGACCTTTCTCACTATCATTAGTGCTATTCTAAAGGTGTGTTTTTTGATACTTTTAATACTGTCTTTACAAATCTGTTTTTGGATTGGCCTTGGCAGAGGAGCCACATTGAGGCCTTTATCAAATTAGCCTTTATGTTACCTTTACTTTACTACCTGAGACCTGAGTGTCATATAGTGTCTCACATGTATCTTAGAGAATAGACAACAGGATATTATTTCACATACTTTTCATAGCATCAAGGAAAGGCTGCTGTGACTGCCTCTGTGCCTCCATTTTATCTCTGTTTCTTTCGTTTCATGAAAAAAATGATACATCGACGATAAACTTATTAAAGGAATAAAATAATAACTGTAAAGGGATCTGAAAATGTAGAGCACTTTGTAAATGATAGATATTGTAACTACTGTACATAAGTTCCAAATCTGAACTCTCAATTGCCTTTAAATGGGAAATGAATTAGATCTTGAAGTCCCATGTTGTTTATAGTAGTTTGAATTTAAACCATTTTAAAATTTGATCTAAAACCATTTTAAAATTTGATCATTGCAACAAAAATAAAATATTATTGTAATTAAAAATAAACTAAATCTGCTGATTCCAAGGCCAATTGCTCTATAATTTATGTAATTTTTGGCTCATTTTAGTCTTCAGTAACTGGAAACCAGAATATCTTTTTAGAAAATTTTAAAATTTTTTGTGACTTTTTTAGGGGGGAATGGGAGGTGGTTCACTGCAGAATCTAGGGAAATACTATCATTGAGTATTTTTGAGGGTGAAAACAACCTCAGGAATGAATAAGTAGACATGTTAGTCCTTCTATCCCTTTAATGGGTCTTCATATTGAGTCTTAGTACTTCTAATGGAGTTTTAGGATTCACCCCATCTTCTCTCTTTCACTTCCTGCCTTGAGTTTTATGCTGCAGCCATAATGCCTACTTGAAGTCTCTCTCCTTGCTCTGCCATGGTGACTACACCTTTGTGCCTTTATATTTACTGTTTTCCCTGTTACAGATCTCTGCCCAAGACTACCTTTAGCACCTGTATTTCTGACTGTTTCATCATTTAAGTGCTAGTTGAGGATGTTAACTCCTCTGGAAGCCTTACTTTTTTTCTACTCTCTCTGGCAGAACAAATCATTCCTGCTTAATGTACCACCCTTCCACTCTGTTAATACCTCCTTATAGCTCTATCACATTTTTTTTCACTTATATGTGAGTTCACTATGTTTAGAGTGTATGTTTTAATTATATTAATATATTTCATTTTTATCATAGTGCACAGTAGGAGAACAATAAAGATTTTGTTAAATCAAACTATTGTATAGTAGTAAGCCTTCTACTTATGTGTATGATGCATTCTTTAAAAATACGTACATGTAAAAAATGTGAAAACATTTCAGTTGAATAGTCTCATCTTAGAAAGGAAAATTTTGAAAATTTCCTATTATCTCTCACTACATAGACATAGTCTTAATGGGTAAAGTTCTAGTCCATTGTATATGTTCTTTAACTTTATTTTCCCTTCATAAACAAACGAGTATATTATATCCATTTAAAGCTAAAGATTTCTTACTCATGTCATGCCTAATGATTTCTGTCTTTATGTGACATCAGTTTACAGGGGAGACCTTGATTTTAATCAAAGTCTGGAAATAGGCTGCACATATTTAAATCCCATCTTTATAAGTTATTAGCAGTGTGATCTTCGGCAAGTTATTTTACTTCTGTATGCCTCAATTTTTTTTATCTGTAAAATAGAAAGTATAATATTCCCTACATCATAGGATTTTTATGAGGATCAAATGAAATAATCATCATTAAATGCTTATTAAACAGTTCCTTGCATACTGTAAGTAAGCAGTAGATATTAGCCAATGATGTTTTATACTTTTTTACCATTGGTGTAAAATTGGATAAGGGTGATGATGGCAAAGATGCTGACTGTATTAGGCTAAGTTCCATAATCTGCTGTCTGCAAGCTGAAGAACTAGGAAAAGCCAGTGATATTCGCTTTGAGTATAAAGATCTGACAACCAGAGGAGCTCATGGGGTAATTCTTAGAGTCCTAAGGCCCAAGAATTATAATTTAGTTATTACTCTAGTTCATCTGAAGAGAAATTGGGAATTTGCCCTCCCTTCACCACCTTCTTCTTCTTCTCTTCTTCTTTGTCTTTTTTATTGGGCCCTCAGTGCGTTGGATGGTGCCCATCCACATTGGTGAAGGAGGAACTTCCTTATTCAGTCTACTGAATCAAGTACCAGTCTCTTCCAGAAACCTCCTCACAGACACCCCCGCATAATGTTATACCAGCTTTCTGTGTATTTCTTCACCCAGTCCAGTTGACCTACTAAATTAACCATTACCTTTCCGAAACTAAATTACTGGCTTATAAGTCAAATTGTGATATAGTTCCTCAATGTCAATTGAGGTGAAAAATTTCTAATTTGGCTTATAAAGGACAGTTTAATTTTTATCAGTGTGTAAGATTAAAATATAAGTTTCGCAAATACACAATAAGAATTATGGATCATTTATCAAAGTAGTATGAATTGATAAGGATAAATTTATCAGTTACTAAAAAACACAACTAGAATCTCATCCCAGAAAGAATTTCCCTTCTAAGGGTGTTTGCCTATAGATAGGCTATTGGCTTTATTAACTATAACCTTCAGATCGGAAATCTATGCCTGTATTTTCTGGGCATCCAAATTGATGATAATATACAGTATTTTATTAGGTATGTTATGGAGCCTAATTATTTATAGTGTATGTATAGTACTTCTTTTCTGAATTGCAGATAAATAGGTCTTTGTAGATAATAGTGGTTCATTTATGTATAGCCACAATTTTGTACGAATGCATAGACTTAAGAAAATAGAAAAATAACTCATTTTCTTATCCTGGTGTAGCAAACTGGGACTGAGTACCGCAAAAAGCTTAGCTCAGCACTGTACAGAATGCTGCAGTTGATAGTAGGTACAAGGTTATTTTATTTTTTCTCCATGCTTCCTATCCAAAGTGACACCTGAATTATCTCAGGCAAATGAGAATTGGCTCTATCTTACAGAGCTTTCCTTAGAGAAAGGAACCCTTTCCATTATAGACGACAGCACAAGAGAATAAAATAAAATTTTATCAAGATATTTTAAATGATTATTGATGGTATTTCAGGGTTACTTTTTGTAAATACTTTTTGGAAGATGAATATTGTACTGTAATTAAAGAAACCTAGATGTCTTTTATTTCTTCTGTAAAAGTAAATGAAGAAGTGAAAGTTATGTGCTACAATAAAGGAAATGGCAGATTTTCTATATAAAAACTATCCCAAGTATTTTGTGACTCAGAGATAGCCAAATAAGACAGCAGACATGCAATTAGTTGTTAGAGGGTAGGAAATTGCATTGTTTGCAACATTCTAAAATAAAAAAAGAGCATTGTTTTATTTTATTTTTTTTATCTTTGGTTGAGAGAAGCACATTTGAGCTTTTTAATTTATCTTGCCCTGGAAAGATGCAGCAGACTGCATATTCAGAAGCAGTATTTGGATATGTAGAATGTCCAGAAGTCCAGGAAGAACTGTTGATCAGACGCTAGCTGTTATTCTAAAAACAATCATTTTTATTCACACTGACAAAAACTATCCTCTGAAAAATACCGTTCTTAGAGGAGAATCAAACATTATTTTATCTTTGTACAGTGCTGTTCTTTCTGTGACAAAGTATAATTGTTTGGAAATATTAGTTTTTGGTGAGTATTTGAAGTTAAAAAACATTGCTGACTCTTGGATAAATAAAGCCATCTTAAATCTTTTATTTAGAAAACGGCTAAAAAGCCATTGTAAGGCAGAGAGTTCTCAGAAGATTTATATTGGCATCTAAGTGGGAAATATTTCATTAAAAAACTATAAAACTATCTGGTTATTTCAAGAACATTAAAATTATCACTTAAAATAGAACTTTCTAGAACTGTACAAATGTCTGTTTATAAGCAGTTAAAGATTCGTTATCAGAAATCTACCTATTGTCATTACTGTTCAAGGTATTTCCACTATCTGGTTTTAATGCAAAGTAAACAATTTCTTTGAATAGTCAATTTACTTTACTATAACTGAACTCTAGGGAAGCTTGGTAAACATGCAATGCATGTACTTCTGAATTTTATTATCATCTTATGCTCTAATAATTATTTTTGAAAAACCTGCCTGCAAAGCCGTATAGGCCAGTTATCAAGAGGCTGAAAGGGCTTAGATATTATTTCCTCCACTCTTGTTTTTGTTTGTTTGTTTTGGTGGGGGGCATGGATAGAAGTTGCATTTGGATTGTAGACGATAAAGAATATATTGGTATTCACTTTCTGTTGGAATGCGACTTATACAAA
This sequence comes from Macroglossus sobrinus, assembly GCA_004027375.1. Taxonomy (NCBI): domain Eukaryota; kingdom Metazoa; phylum Chordata; class Mammalia; order Chiroptera; family Pteropodidae; genus Macroglossus; species Macroglossus sobrinus. Next base: position 113,944 of record PVKZ01001630.1, read on the forward strand.
ACTTAGTTTGAGTACAAACCCCTACTTTGCCTGATTTCTGCCTCTCTTTCAAGTAACATCTGTACTTTGCCTGTCCTCTCACCTAAACCTTCAAAAATTTACAAGACCCCATGTGAGCTGTGCATTCTTACACCCTCTGTCTTGGTTTCTCTTATATCTTTTATCTGTGATATCCTCCCTCTGCTTGTGTGTCTGGGGGAAGTCGGACTTTTTTTTAGCTTTAAGATAACATATCATCTTCTATCCTAAATCTTTCCTGATTTTTCTTCAAGGCAGAATAGATCACTTATTCTTTTATGTAGTACTTATTTAATCCCATGTCAGTCTCTGTGAGGGAGAAGATAATGTTTTAGGTTACATAGTTCTAGTGCCTGATACATTGTATGGTACTTGCTAGTTTATATAACTGAGTAAATATGTGCTGGATGAAATGAATATTAGAAAACTGTAAGGGCTTACAATTAAATTTAACTGGATGAAGGAATTAATATTATCAGAACGTTCTATTGGCTTCATGTTCATTTCACTCAATGCTCTTGGTATTTCTAAATCTAGATATACATTTGTCCCACAAACATTTTTTCTAGTTCCAAATGTTTTATGAAAATAAAGAGATTTCCATAAACTTTTTAGATTATTTGGATGATAAAGTCATCATAATAAATAATAAAAACATACATTTTTGCAAAGTTTCGTTTTCTTACAAAGTAGTCCTCCAGTTTTTCTTACTAGGATTACCTTTTGTTATCCCCTCTCAGGCCTCCAGACTCATACATTACATTGTATTTCCAGAATTGCACTTTGATTTCAGTAGCACTAAGCAAGTAGATATTACCTGGTTTAGAAATTAAACTCTGCAAATTATTTTAAAGTCGTTTAATGTTATTATATAATTTTTTCTACTTTTTTAATATATTCCTACAAAGTAATTTATATCATCTGTCATTAATCTACTTCAGAATCATGTTTAAAAGATTCCCCTAAAGGAATGTGTCCAAGGATACTTGTTTCTACCCATCTATGGTTCAAACAGCTTTGTGCTGCTAGTTAGTTAATTTACTCATCTGTTCCTTTCTTCCACCATTTGGTTGATAATTAGGTTCCTTTATACACAAATTTATTGTATATTAAAGCAACAAAGCAAAATTTTCTTTTATCAGGAAAGTAATATTCAATGAAAGAAAAAGCTGAACAATAGTCAGTTACATGTATTTTAACCTAATAAAGCAATGCCATTCTAGTAACTTTATCCTCCTCTCTCTTCCCCACACATTGTTTTGCTTTAAAACCAAGATCTTCAGATATCTCATATGAACTATAAATGATGAATGTCTAGTTAAGGAGGAACAATAGAATCTAAAGAAAGAGAAACATGGTTTATTTCATTGAATACCTATTATGAGAGAAAAATGCCATTAAAGCTTAGAACTGTCTTCTATGGAGTAGCTCTTCTCAGCATGTCCTGTAGTGATCCTAAAATAATGTTCAGGAAAGAATGCTGTTGGAATGGGATTTAATCTTGTCAGGATTGCTTGCTTCAGTTCTGGATCTTATTTCAACAATTGATTATTCCCTACTAAAACATTGCCAGGAATTTCTGTCCTGTAGATAGAATGAACATTTTTTACATTCACATCTGAATTCTCTACTGTCACCATTCTCATCTGCATTGCTTTGATCACCTAGGTTGAAAGAAAGGGTGATTTACCCAGGCTGATGACTGAGTTACTATTGCTTTGTGTTGGAAATTCTGAAAGAAAAGAAAGTCAGTTTTCCAGAGAATTTTTCAGTTGGCATTTGGAGAGATTTGGAAGCAAAGTGAGATTGCATTTTCTGCAGAAGATCTGTAGTGGGTCTCATAGGGGTTGTGTACTAAAGCAAAGCTCCAGTAGTCTCAGGTGGCTAGAACTGTCTAAACCCAGTGTACAAACACTATGGTCAGAAGAGGACAGGCTCCAAAACCACCCAGTGTCTATGTTATGCTGTGTTTTCTTTTTGTTTTGACTTTTTACCTTTGTGTGTTTTGAAATAAAACACACAGAAAAAGTATTCAAAATGTATGTACATTTAAATTAGAGTAAAATGAATATCTGAGTACTCACTACTCAACTTAAGAGAGACTTGTTACTTATGTTAATTAAGATTGTTAATTATTCCAACCACACCAAATTAAAGACTTTATTAGGGAAATTCTTCATCCTTTAGATTTTATTTATATACAAGTTATATTAAGTTAGTATTAATATCTGATCTTTATGAGGCAGCTTCCAACTTGGAATATTTTTATAATTTTCAATGTTTTAATAAAGTGATGTTAAATGTACTACAAAGTGATTGCTTGCTTATTAAAGCTGCACATTTTCTGTCTTATTTTTGAAAAAGCTTGTGATGGGAAAGATTCTTTGCTAAGGTCAGAGCAAACCCCAACAGTATAGTGCATTTCCTGTTTCTTTACTGGAGACTCTTTCTTTTTGCTCCATAATATTTTCTAGCCTAGAAAACTCATTTCTGATTTCAACTGCTTTGGAGTAGAGCTTATGTTTTATGCAAGGCTGTGTACTGAGCTTTCAGTACAGCTCTTAGAACACCAAAATGAATAGACAGTGAAGGGAAGAATATAATCGGATATCTGTCACTGGGTGGCACTGAGCATCAAAATTCTCATTGTAATTGCTCCGTCATTATTTTTCAAGTTCAATATGAGTCTCTGTCAGTATTTGGAAATTCTTGGAAGGCTGTTAGAAAGTTCAGAGAGCCTATCCTGTTGTACAAAAAGTTCCTCCAGCAAGCTTTATTTACAGTGGTAGGTGGGTTGAAACGAAATTTCTGCTGTGTTAGGATGAGAAATAATTAAGGCTTGTTTGGATATGAATCCTATCTGTATACAAAAAATATGAACTTAATTCAGACCCTTCATTTAATATGCACTTTAATATACATAGGTAGAGAAAATTATATGACACACCTTTGTTAAACTTAAATTGCAGTTCAGAAAATCAAATATTTAGACAGCTCTTAACTAATGTAGTTTATTCTAACTGGTATAGTTCATTGCAAAGTGAAAGTTTTATTTTTAAAAAGCAACTTCAAACTAGCACGCAGCAGAAATAGCTGCATATAAAGGTTTATTTGGGCTTTCTTAATGTCACTGAGAAAAAAGATATTAGTTTTAATCTGTAGTACTAATCATATGCCAGATATAGTATTAAAACTTCATTGTAAGCAGCCACATTCAGAGGCCTGTGAGCCAATGACTGATTTTGTGTGTTATAGAATATTATTGTTGCAGTGAGTAGAAAAGCACAAATCTCTTTGCTTGCAGACAATCTACAGAACATTAAGAACTCACTGTGTTTCAAACTTTAACTAACGCCCACAGTAAGAAACTGATTTTTACTCATGTACATAGAAAACACACATCCTATAATAGTTTCCTGAAGCAATGCTTTTCTGTACTAATACTCTGGTATATAAATTTTTTTAAAGTTCCAAGGATTCTGGCTTATGTATGTGGCTATACTGGACACAAATAAATATGGCTTTGCGTACAAACAGATTTTTGTCAGTCCTACCAAAATTTTTTCTAAGGAGACAAATTCAGCTTATCTCTATGTCTAAATAAACATATATGGTTGTAAATGCCATTAGCTAAAAGATCGGTGCTCTCAGAAATTAACTAAAATAAAAGAAAGGAACATACTTTTATAATAAATGTCACAAGCTTCAGCACTAAAACCATATACTTTTCTTAACTGTTTTTTGTTTGTTTAGAACTATTATGTACTTTTTTTTTTTTTAAGATTAGGATTCTGAGGTTTACTTCTCTGTTTCTCTGCTAAGGGTGGGGTGAGGCTGGAGTGATTACTAGTATACTAGTAATAAGTAGAGAGAGAGGAAGTGAACTTGACACTTAACATTAAGGAGAAAAACAAACTAAGGTCTAGTGAAGCATATTCATGGTCTCCAAGTTACTGGGAAAGGTCCTATTACATTTGGTGCCTCTTACTTAAGAAAGCTGGGGAAATGCAAAATATTCTAGTAAAATTATTATCCACAATGACTGAAGTAACATTTCTGCATCTTTTTTAGGAGGAACTAACCATAGTTATAAGGAAATGTTGTTTTTTGTGGCATATATATTGCTGGCTAGGACTGGGTAGACAGTTACCTTAGTTGTGATTTAGTTTGATTAAACAAGTACTTATGTGAGAGAGATTCATCTTGGTTTGAGAGATATACAAATGAACAAGATAGCTCCTTTTCTTTAAGGAATGTAAAGCCTGACATTCTAACTGCTCTACATGTCATTTTATCAGATCTCTGTTTTTTCAAGGTGAAAATAGACTTTGTCTTCTGGTAATTAATGTTTTTACCAAAAAGCATGAAAAAATGACTCTTTTTTAGTTTTTGAGAGAATACTTTTTGAATCATCACAGATTTAGTTTTCTAATATTGTATTTTCCATTTATGTTTAAGTGAAGCAGGATTTTGCTTTTAACTTTTTGAAAAATGGTAAAACTAGTTCACATTTGTTATTAATGCACTGTGGCAGTTAAAAATTATTTTATTTACAATAATTATATGACATTGGCTTGATTAAAATGTATCAGGTTATCAAAGTACCCAGATGGGTGTTAAAAAATAATTCCCTCAAGATAAGACTTTGTGTTTTATATAACAAAGATGAAAACATAGAAATCCTGTTAAAATTACCATTTTTAGTAATTCTCAAGTGTTTTATATTAAACTACTTTAAAATAGCTAATTTTTTATGTCTTATGACTTTCTTTTTTCCACAGCAACATTCTCCTACATGTCCACAAAATACAGCTGCCACAATTAGGATTTTCTTTTTTAGCATTTTATTTTATGTATACAGTACATTGGTTAAACATTTATATAGTTTATGAAACCATCCCGTTGATTATTTTATCTTTCCTCTGGCTCTACACATAGCCATTACTTTATAGATGACTGCATTTTCCCTGCTGTGCTCCCCATACCCGTGACCATCTATCAACTACTCATTTTTACATCTTTAACTCTTCACTGCTTTCTCCCAGCCCCACGCCCTCTGGCCGTTACCAGATCCACACTTAGGATATTTAATATGGATAAATACTATATCTAAATAATATAGGGTATCAGTGTGTGTGTGTGTGTGTATTTTTTAAATAGCATATTCTATTGAATAATAGAGTACATGTTTCAGTTTCTTAATTGTACTCAAAATAGCCCCTATAGCTCTTTGGTTTTAACCATTTCAGAATCTAATCATGGATCACACATTGTATTAGTTGTCTTGTCTCTTTTAATCTGTAACAGATTCTTTCTCCCACTTCTCTGTTTCAGTTGAGATCATTTTTTATCCTTTATCTTCAGATTCATGGATCTTTTCTTTTACACTATGTAATCTGTTAAGCCCATTCAGTGAACTTTTCATTTCAGATATAGTATATTTCTTCTCTAGACATTTCATTTAAATCTTTTAAAATATTTGTGCATGCTTGTGTATCTGTGTGTATGCATATCTCTATTTCAGTGTTATATTCACGTTTTCTTTAAAATTCTTGAACATAATTTATAATGGCATATAATTAATTTTTCTCCTGGTTATGAATCACACTGTCTTGCTTCTTTGCCTGTCCAGTAATTTTTGCTTGGATGTTGGCTATTATGTTACATTGTAGAGTGTATGGGTTTTGCTGTTTTTCTTTAAAGAGCATTTAATTTGTTTTGCTGGCAGTTAAGCTACTTGCTGATGAGCTTGGTTCTTTTAAAATTTGCTTTGAAAGTTTAAGTTGATCAAGAGTAACTTGTATTCGGCTTCCAGTTAAGATGATGGAATAGGAAACACTGTTGCCTCCTCCCATGACCACATCAGAATTACAACTGATCTACAGAACTCTCTTCACTGAGAAATTGTCTAGCTGAACAGAAGTCCTATAACTAAGGATATACAGAAGAAGCAATGTCGAGACTAGTTGAGACTGACACACAAAATGGGTTGGTCACATGCCCATGTGTGACATTTAAAAATAGGGAGGGATATCTTGGTTTAGTAACACTGTTCTTTACTGAAGTGTGTGTGTGTGTGTGTGTGTGTGTGTGTGTGTGTGTGTGTGTGTGTGTTTTAATATAACTTACTAGGTCTTGCTTTTTGTATTGTTATTTTTCTCTGACTCTAATATGAAAAATTTCCCCCAACTCTTTCCACTATTAACCCAAATTTTTTCTCTCTGTTAAAGAATAATTTGAGCTCTGTAAAATCTGCCATAGATATTTTAGTCCACAGCATTTTCTCCTCTAAGTTTCTATAAACTATCACAATATTTTAGCATTTTCCTTCTTGGCTTATACTCTGTTTTGTATATAATAGTCCCCTGTTACCTGCAGGGGATATGTTCCAATACCACCAGTGGATGTCTTAGGCCATAGATAGTACCAAACACACACACACACACACACACACACACACACACACTTTTTTTCTATACATACATACCTATGATAAAGTTAACTTATAAATTAGGCACAGTAAGAGATTAACAACAATAACTAATAATAAAGTAGAATAATTATAACAATATGCTATAATGAAAATTATGTGAATGTGGTCTCTTTCTCTGATAATTTGATCTGATAACCCAAATAGCCACTGAATAATAGGCGGGCAGTGTATACAGTGTGGATATGCTGGACAAAGGAATGAGTCATGTCACAGGAGGAGGGATGAATCAGAATGGCACACTATTTAAAACCTATGCATTGTTTATTTCTGGGATTTTCCCTTTACTATCTTTCGTTCCCCTCTTTAATTAACTCCTGCCCCCACTTCCACCCCTGACCTATGGATGTTGCTGTTTCCCCTTAAGAACTGGATCTCTGAAGGCAGGCCATCTTCTAAGAGCTTGGTCGTGCACCTGGGGGGCCTGGCACTCCCAGGGTATGGTCAGTGGCTTCATCTGGGGTGTGAACCCAGAATCTTCTGTGTGTAAAGCAGACGTGCTAACCACTACACTATGGAGCTGCCCTCTCCCTTTACTATTTTTTAACTGCATTTGACTACAGGTATTTAAAACTGAAGAAGGTGAAACCATGGAAAAGTGGAGCTAATTGTGTAGGTTTTATTTTTCCCATAAGATTTTAAGATTAATGTTTTCTGAGTCTTGATGCTTTTTCATTTCAACTCCTCTTTCTAGACATTTGTAAAATGTTAAATAAGATTAATAATCTTGATTAACATCCTGATTTATTGGGAAATCCTGTGCTTCTCTATCTAATCAAATAAATGTGTTCAAATCTCAGCTCTGCCTAAATGTAACCTTAAGGCATTTAATTTACCTGTCTTTCCTCATTTCTAAAATATAGGAAAGAATATCTACATTAAAAGTTGTGTTAGTTATTAGAGATAATATATGTAAAGCACTGTTACATAAAGGCTTCCTTTCTTCATATAACTTTTGATCTGGACCCTTGTTGTATATATTCTATAAACAGTTTTCTCCCAACCCCTCGTGCCTACTTCTCCTTAAAAGATCTTTACTCAGTGATCATCTTGACAGCATAATCAAGCTTCTTTTATTAGTGTTAGTATTACCAGTTTATCAAGTCTGCAGATAAGATGAGCTATTGTGTCATTTCCAGGGTTCCTTTTAGTATCTGTTTTATTGAAGGCTCTTCCATTAGCAGTCTGCTATCTTCTAACAAACGGGCTATTTATAATAACAAACAGTCCCATATTTCTTTAAAACTCTTGGTTAGGTGCTACCTGGTTTACTTTATTTAGTAGTAGGTTAATTTGTTGATTAGATGTAAAATATGTAGTGTATTTACCACAATTTGAGCTAATAGCTTTGATAGGTCTCCTTAAAAAGGCAGTTTGGCAGTATAATTCAGATGTTTTCATTTAATTTTAAGTTTGATAGTGGTTTTAGAATTTAGATTTGTTTACTGTGCTTTTTATTCATGAATTTTTGAGTTCTTTGCCTTCATCTGACACCATGTGTTTGAGGTTGCATTTTATGAATGTGAAACCTTGCACATGGTTACTAAATGATTTAGGTTTTATTTCTGCCTCATGTGTTCTTAAATATACCAGCTGCTGCTTAATTAAAAATGTAATTTAATTTGACTGACACATGAGGTTTATAGTTCATAAACATGATAGATTTTCGTTGTTTGTATTCATACGACTGTTGGTCCATATGTTAATGTTTTCTTGATTTAATGTCATTATTTTAGAAATTAAAACAACAAAATCCTTCGTGTTATATTTTTGAAAGCATGTTTCTATTTTTTTGGAATTCACACTTGTGCTTACAGAATTTCTTTCTATATTAATGTTTCTAAGTTTTCTATTTTAGGAATTTTATTATTTTTTAGCAGAGAACAGCTTTTAATACTGATGTAATTTTATATTGTATTTTTAGAAATAATACCATTTTGAATGCATGAAAGAAACATTTTTCCTTAGTAGCTTGGTGTAGTTTTAAGAATCTAATGGCTTGATTTAGTTATACACACGGCAGATTATTGTGAATCCATTAATTTATATTGGTGGTTCTTAACAATTTGGGGGTTAGAAAGCCTCTTGTAAAATTGATTACTTTATCCCTTCTTACCAATGACTGTGCATTAGTTGGCTTTAAAAAGAAGTATAAACTTACATTAATGGAGAACAGCTTTTGAAATAAATAGTATATTTCTTAAATTACATCTCTGGGAACAGGTGTTGTTTTGTTTTGTTTTGTTTTTGATGTGAATGAACATTTTCCTCAACTTTTTGGAAACTGTTAAAATGGTCATTAAAATATCAGATATATTAATAGCAACAACAACCAAATATACTTTTGGTTAAATAAAAGCTAAATGAAGTCTGTACTACTGTGTAATAGATTAATATATAAGTAAGAAATAAGGTTTAGAAATTATAATATCCTTTTTAAGAGATTTCCCCTCCCCCCGCCCCTTGAAAAGGAGTAATATCTATTGGGAAGTGTCTGTGGGGCTGGCATTTTCTCAATTTTAGTTGGATAACAAAATCCAACTAAAAATAAAATTTACGCATTGACAAAAAATAGTAGACTTATTTTCTTTATTATTGACCTTTCCTTGCATGATTGCTAAACATTCATTATAACAATTTTGTTGGCTGGTTTGTTATTTTGCTGTTATTCCTAACATTAGAGCAAGAGATCCTGTCAGTCAGCTATTTATGCTATTTTAATTAGTTGTTTTTTTTTAAACTCTGCCTAATTTTCTCTCTTGTTTTTGTAATTTTATAATGTGAGATATTTAAGCACATACTTTATACATTTACTCATTCAAGTAATATTTAATGAGTGTCTGTATCGTGTCAGGCTATTTCATAGATGCTATAGAGGCTGTAAAGATGAACAAAAAAAGATGAACTCTTTGACAGCTCAGTTTTTTCAATGATAAGATAAAAATTTTCTGATTAATTCACATTGTGTTTTTCAGAAATCCGACTTGCATTTGCGGTGGGGTAGTTTTAGGAAGTCATGGGTAATGCAGAAGAGAATTTTACTCTGTGCAAAGCTAATTTGCCTGATTGGAGTTGAACATACAAGCCTCATTCTCACCTAGTGTTCAAATCCAGAGTCTGAATCTTTAGGCATTCCTTTTACTCTTAGGAATTCCTGCTCTGGGCTTTCCCTTATACTTTGGAATATGTTTCAGTTTTTATTTTTATTGAATTAACAGAGTTTTGAATTATTATAATGCTAATAACCAAAACAGAACTAATCATAGGTCTTTGGGGAATTCTTTTAAAAATTAATTTCCTTGTTTAGAAATATAAATATTATAAACCCTTTGAGAAACATCACCAAATATTATAAACCCTTTGAGAAACATCACTAAATAATGATCGCAAGGTGATGTATTTCAAGTTTTTTAACATATTAAATATTCAAAACTATATATATAGTTTTCAGAGTATTCAGAACTATATAAAACATATGTGTATGTATATATAATGTGTGTGTGTGTGTGTGTGTATAATTGGCTTTTACCTACCCAGTTTTCATTTTATTTCACCAATACGCAAATAATGATCTGATACTTCATTTTTACCAGTGGTCCAAAGGTTATATAATAAATAAATAGCTAGATCTGGGTTTATTTTTATTGAAAACATATTGTTAGTTTGAAAGTGAGGTGTGGATATTGTTCGGATACTTGTTTTTAGATACTTCATGTAAGGAGATTTTGTCATATATAACTAGCCTTATCCTTATGATGCAAAGGTTATTACTACTTTGGAGACTAGCTTTAGGAAATATTAAATAGCTAGACAGAACCAAAGCAAGCAACTTTAGGTTGAAAGTATTGTTAATTCTTTCAGAGCTTTAGAAAGGAATTTAAAAAACGTGACAAATCATGAAGCTAATAAAAAATTGCTTTTATTAGACTCATTTGTATTAGCATTTAAAATTTTTTTTTTCACATATGGGAAAAATATTGTCATTCTCATTTTAATATTGGGGAATCTGAGAAATAATTTGCCCAAGTTTATCCCACTAATAAGTAGTGGAGGTATATTTGAATTTTCAAGAGCTGATGATGAGCTTGATCACAGTAAGTCTCTACCTTTTTAGAGCTAGACAAGTTTATTGCTTTGGATCCTTTTATTATTTTAGCCTGTATCTCTATCCTTTATTATTTGCTTCTCATTTCACTTAATGCTATGAATGAAATCAAGAGATAGCAAAGAAATCCTTGATAATCAATTATAAAACATTGATTTATATTTCAAGAACAGACTTGTGATATATTTAATCTAGTTCTAGAAATAAGTTATAGACTTGTTGATTTATGTTTGTCGAAATTGAGGGACTTTTGTCAGAGCACTTTCTCATGACTATTTTCTGACTTGTAGGTTTTAAATGCACAGAGAGCAGGATACAAAGCAGCCATAGTTCACAATGTTGACTCTGATGACCTCATTAGCATGGGATCCAACAACAGTAAGTACAGGTATCACTTCTCTCCTGTTTGACAGATCTTTCAGAACTATAACTTAACAGGATTTTTCTTCTTTCATTTTCTGTTGAAAAAGCAAAATTTCTTCTTTATCAGAAAGGGAATTCTGAATTTTAAACTCTTTGGGACAATTTTATTCACAATAGAAGTAAAATTGACTTTTTTTTTTCTGAATGGTTAGGTTTTTTTGTTTGTTTTTGTTTTTCTTTTACCTATGTGTTTAATTTAGAAGATGTGTTGCTATTTCGGTAAAACTAAAGGAAAACTAAAGCTTTAAATAGAGAAATATGTGGAGTTCAAGATGCCATAGAAGAATTTTTTGTGATTTATTTAGAATTTCACAAGATCACATTTTAGGATATGAAGATACACTACATAGCTATGGTATTCTTGTGGAATTTCAAAGCCACATACTTATGCTTTCTTACACCATTTGGTTATTAGCCCCTTAACATACCTTGGCATGCCTATAGCTTTTCATTCAAAATGGTAGTATCTTTCTTTACTCTGTACTAAATATTAGCTTGTAAGGAAAATGAACTAATTTTAATGAAATAACTGGCTTTAGAGTGACTTTTAAGCTGTATGCTTTCACTTAATTTAGTGAGTGATAAAAGGTGTCTTCTGTTATGTTAATAGGTTAAGTTTTAGACTCTACCTAAGGATGGGGGCTGGTTGACAGGAGAACCAACTATGTAATTAGAGGGTTGGAAATTTCAGCCCCACCCCTCCACCTCCAGGGAGTGGTGAGGGACTGAGGGTTAAATTGATTACCAATGGCCAGTGGTTTAATCAATCATGCCTAGGTAAGCCTCCATTAAAAAAAAAAAGAAGTTCAGTTTGCTTCTGGGTGAAAGTATGGAGGTGCTGGAAGAGTTGTGTACTTGGAAAGGGCATGGAAGTTCTGTGCCCTTTCCCTCATAGCTTGCCCTATACATCTCTTCCATCTGTTCCTAAGTTAGGTTGGAAGGAGTGTGGATGGGGGCTAGTTTTGTGAGACTAAACCTTAACCTGTGAATCTGATACTATCTCTGGCTATATAACTTTAGACTTGAGTTTAATTGAATTGTTTGATGGTGTGAGGGACATCCCGCACACACACATTGGAAATTGAGTTCAGAACCCAAAATACAATGCCAGCGTTCATGATTACATATTTTATTTTTGTTTTTCTTTTAGTATGTAACTATACTACTTCTTACTACTAAGGTCCATGGAGTCATGAATGCAACAAAGAGCTTGGAACAAAGAACAGACATAAAACTATGGACTGATGTACTAAATTGGAATGTATTTAGGACTTTAAATAACTACATCCTCAATAGGAAATAGTTTGGATTCCTTTAAAATAATCTTTTTATAGCATAAGATACTGTTGTTTTTTGTTTTTTGAGTAGAACTTCTTTTTTTCTTACATTAATGTAATCTAAGGCAAATTAACAATATATAAAAAGAAAAATTTAGGAATGTTTGTTAATTTTTTTGTATTTTAAATCATTATTCTAATCTTCCCACTGATAAAATCATCCTAGTTATAGAATGCATGAATTATCCTTAGCATTTCACAAAGGTTTGACAACCACTGCTTGAGAATTAGAGGAACTGATGAAGGGACTTTATTTACCAAATAAACTAGTTCTGTTAGTACTGCAGATTTGACATATTTTTCTTCTCCTTTAACTATCTCCCTTAAAAAAGTTGTTATTGCAGGCAATACATCTCAGGTCAGCACCTTTCGTGACCTGTATACATTACTGGCAAAATGGACAGTATACACACTCTAGAAATAGGCCTGATATCAAATTCAAGCTCCCACTTGTTTTAGCTATACAACTTTGAACAAGTTATTTACCCTTTCTGTGTTTTGCTGAAGGCCTGAGTCCATGGGTTAGCCACCCTTCAGACTTCAAGGGTTTTGGGTTAAACAGACTTAGTATCCATTTACTCTTTTGATGTTTCCTATAAAAATTCTGCAAGTTGGAGGTATCAGTTCTCTTTAGCACCTGTTTGTAATACCATAAACCCTTTTTGTGATGATAATGTCAGTGCCTAAAGAAAATGTGCCATATATTAAAAGTAGCATATATATATTATATATTATAGCATATTATATAACCATATAATAGAAATATTCCAACTGAGTTATTATATATTAAAGATTGCTCTGAATTTTGGTTCTTGATGTTATTGCTTGGATTACTTTGTTAACTTTTTGCTCCATTCTTGCATATGTGTGTGTTTCAACATTTTACATATCCAAAGACAAACGTTATAAAGATCTTTACCAGTTTTCATCTTTGCTGTTACTGTTAGAGGAAAGGGAAACATGAATTGATTATTAAGAGAAATGTATCTGTCTCTTTTTTCAAGGTTTGGTCCATAACCACAAGAAGTATTGCACATGTTCTCCTAACAGCAGAGGTTCTAGTATCTGGAAAAGAAAGGAAGTTTTTTAAAAAAAAAGTATAGTTATTTGTGTGTTTTTTAATAAATTTATTAGGGTGACATTAGTTAATAAAATATAAGTTTTATGTATATAATTCTATAATACATCATCTGTATATTATATTGCATATTCACTACCCAAGTCAAATCTCCTTCCATTATCATATATTTGACCCCCTCTTTCTTTGTCTACCTCCTTGCTTCCCTCTTCCCTTTGATAACCAGTAAACTTTTGTTCGTGTTCGTGAGTCTCTGCTTGTTTGTAATGTTCTTATGTTGCTTTTGGTTTTATGTCCCACATATGAGTGAAATCACATGGTTCTCAACTTTTTCTGTCTGACTTATTTTGCCTAGCATGATAATCTCAAGATTCCTCCAAGTTGTCACGAATTGCAGTATTTCATCTTTTCTTATGGCTAAGTAATATTCCATTGTAGATAAGTGGCACATTTTCATCCAGTCATCTATCAAAGGCTTTAGTTGTTCTCATGTGTTGGATACCATGAACAATGCTGCTGTGAACACTGGGGTACATATATCTTTACAAATAAATGTTTTTAAATTTGCAGGGTAGATACCCAGGAGAGGGATTGCTGGGTTGTGTGGTATTCCTATTTTTAATTTTTTAGGAACTTCCAGACTGTTTTCCATAGTGACTGTACCAATTTGCAGTCCTACCAGCAATGTATGAAGAAGGTTCCTTTTTGCCCACAACTTCTCCAACACTTGTTATTATTTGTCTTGATGATAACCATTCTAACTGATGGAAGCCAGTAGTATCTCATTGTGGTTTTGATTTGCTTTTCCCTAATGGCTAGTGAGGTTGAGAATCTTTTCATATCTCTGTTGGCTATTTGTATGTTTTCTTGGGAGAAATATCTGTTCAGATCCTCTGCTCATAATTTGATTGATTGGTTTTTTTTATTGTTGAGTTGAATGAGTTTTTTGTATATTTTGGATATTAGCTGCTTATCAGAGGTATTATTTGCAAATATACACTTCTCTCCCATTCAGGTAGTTACCCCTTTGTTTTGTTGATAGTTTCTTTTGCTGTGCAGAAGCTTTTTAGTTTGATATAGTCTGATTTATTTATTTTTGCTTTTAGTTTCCTTGCCTTTGAGGTCAAATTTATAAAATCCTGTCTAAATCCAAGGTCCATGAGTTTGATACCTTTGTTTTCTTCTATGCTGTTTATTGTTTCAGGCCTTATATTCAGGTCATTAATTTTGAGTACATTTTGAGTAAATTTTGGTGTGTGATGATAGACAACTGTCTAGTTTCATTCTTTTGCAGATGGCTTTCCAGTTTTCCCAGCACCATTTATTGAAGAGGTTTTTCTTTCTCCACTGTATGTTTTGGCTCTTTTATCAAAAATTATTTGCCCATATAAATATAGGTTTACTTCTGAACAGGGGAACAGCCTTGTCTTGTTCCTGATCTTGGAACATTTTTAGCTTTTCATTGTTAAGCATGATGTTAGCTGAGGGTTTGGCTTTTGTTATGTTGAGAGGCTTTCCTTCTATACCTATTTTATTAAGTGTTTTAATCATAAATAGATGCTGTGTTTTGTCAAATGCTTTTTCTGCGTTATAGATCTGATAATATGGTTTTTATTCTTTATTTTGTTTATATGTTGTATCACATTTATCGATTTGCGTATGCTAAACCATCCTTGTACCCTTGGAATAAAGCCCACTTGGTCATAATGTGTAATCTTTTTTATGTATCATTTGAGAAGAACAGATATTAAATCATCTTTGAATTTTAGTAGAATTCACAGGCAAAGCCATCTGGTCCTGATCTTTTACTTTTAGGGAGGATTTTGATGATCGTTTCAATTTCATTACTGTTGATTGGCCTATTAAAATTTTTCAGTTCTTCATGATTCAGTCTAGGAAGGTTGTATATTTCTCAGATTTTGTCCATTTCTTCTGGGTTATTGAGTTTGGTGGCATATAATTTTTCATAGTATTTTAGGAAGATGCTTTGTATTTCTGTAGTATCTGTCATATCTTCTTTTTTGTTTCTGCTTTTATTTGTTTCTTTTCTCTTATTTTCTTAGTAAGTCTAACCAGGGGGTTGTCAAAAAAAAAAAAAAAGAGTTTTTAAAGAACCAGCTCTTTGTTGTATTAATTTTTTCTATTGTTTTCTTGTTCTCAATTTTATTTAATTATGCTCTAAATTTTACTGTTTCCTTCTGCTGACTTTGGGCTTCATTTGTTCCTCTTTTTTCTTAAGATGTAATTAATATGAGGTTGTTAATTTGGGATTTTCCTTTTATCTTGAGATAAACCTGTAATGATAAGAACTTTCTTCTTATCATCGCTTTTGCTGTATCCCAAAAAGTTTGATATGTTGTATTTTCATTCTTGTTTGCAAGTATCTCTTGTTTTCTCCTTTTATTTTTTTCTATGGCCCAGTCATTCTTTAGTAGCATGTTGTTTAATCTCCACATATTTGTATTTTTTCCTGCTTTCTTTTTGCAGTTGATATCCAATTTCAAAGCTTTATGGTCAGAGAATATGCTGGGTATGATTTCAGTCTTTTTAAATTTGTTGAGGCTAGTTTTGTGTCCCAGCGTGTGGTCTGTCCTTGAGAGTGTTCCATGTATACTAGAGAAGAATATGTAATCTGATGTTTTGGGATGAAAGACCCTATAAATATCAATTATGTCTGTTTAGCCAAGTGTCTAATTTAAGGTTGATATTTCTTTATTGATTTTCTGTTTGGATGATCTATCCATTTCTGAAAGTGGGGTATTTAGGTCCCCTGCTATAATTGCATTTTTTTCAGTTTCTTCCTTTGGTTCTGTTATTAGTTGCTTTATATATTTTGGTGCTCTCTGATTGGGAACATAAATATTGATGTTACTGGTCTTCATGATGTACGATTCCTTTATCCTTATGAAGTGTCCATCATTGTCTTATTACTTTTTTTATTTTTAAATCTGTTTCATCAGATATAAACACAGCTGCACTCACTTTACTCTGGATGCCATTTGCTTGGAATATTGTTTTCCACACTTTCACTTTGAATCTGTATTAGTCTTTGCAGCTGAGATGTGTCTCTTAAACGCAGCATATAGTTGGGTTTTGGTTTTTGATCCAATATGCTACTCTCTGCCTTTTTATTGTTGAGTGAGTCCATTTACATTTAGAGTGATTATTGAATTATGAAGTTTTTCTAGAGCCATTTTACCTTTTTTTTTCTGGTAGTTCAGTGTCTCCATTGTTTCTTTGTCATTGTGATTCTGACATTTTAATTTGGTGGTATTCTATGGTTTTTCTTCTTGTTCCCTTGTTTTATGTTATTTGTCTCAGTTCCAGATTTTTTTTGCATGTGTGGTTACCATTAAGTTTGTCATATATACAGTAGTTCTTTTCCATCTGCTTTTGTCTTATCTCCATTTCCCTTTGCAGATTCAGATCTTTACTGCTTTCCCTTTTTCGTTTTTGTTGTCTCAAATTATTCCTATTTATGCTGTGAGTTCTTTTTAACGTGTTTTTTTACCTTTAACGATTATGTAATATTTAAATACATAATAACTTGTACTTAATAAAGGTTGCAGTTTATTTCTGTCTGTTAATCATTCTACTCATTGTTTTGTATTTTTTGTCTTTTTATATTTTGTTCTTTCACTATTTCCTGTAATGTGTAGGCTCTATGGTAGAAAATTCCCTCAGCTTTTGTATGTCTGAAAAGGTCTTTATTTCTCCTTCATATCTAAAGGAGAAATTACCAGCCAATCTGGGCTGGTAATTTTTCTCTTTTAATAGTTTGGATATTTTGTTCCACTTTCTCCTAGCTGGTAAAGTCTCTACTGTAAAGTCCAGTGATAATCTAATAGACTTTCCTTTATAGGTTACCATATTCTTTCCTCTGGCTGTTTAAATATTTTTTTCTTTATCATTATTTTTTTTTTCAGTTTTAATATAATGTGTCTTGGAGAAGGGCATTTTGGATTGAGATAATTAGGTGTTCTCTTTGCTTCTTGGATTCAAGCATCCAGTTCTTTCCATAAGTTTGGGAAATGCTCATTGACTTTGTTTGGATGTGCTCTCTGTTCTCTTCTCCCTCTCTTCTCCTTTGGTATACCCATTCTTCTTCTTTTGCTTTTTGTGATGGTGTTGGTTCTTGTAGATTTCTTTCCTATTTTTACACTCTCAAATCTCTCTTCCTTCTGCATCATTTCCAGATTTCTGTCTTCATTATTACAACAGTATGAAATGCTTCATGAATTTGTGTGTCATCTTTGTGCAGGTGCCATACTAATTTTCTCTGTCTCATTCCAATTTTAGTATATGTGCTGCCAAAGCGAGCACGTATAAAGCATTTAAAAGCCTGGTTCTTAGTAATAATTCAATGGTTATTTAGCTATTATTATTATTATTATTATTATTATTATTATTATTATTGCTGCTATTGCTATTATTACACTCTAGGGTTGGAGAGAAGAAATGAACACATAATCAAAGAGGTTTGCTGTGTGTCAAGTAGTGACAAGTGAAGAGAAATATATTAGGCTAAAAGGATGTAGAGTAACAGGAATGAGGAAGGGTGGCTATTTTAGATAGGGTGGTCAGAGAAGATTTCTATGTATGAGGTGATAACATTTAAGCATGGGTCTAAAGTGAGAGGCTGAGCCATGTAGATTTCTGGTAGAGGAGTATTCCAAGAAAGGGAACAGCAAACAGATGCAAAGGCTCAAAGATAAGGCATGCTTGGTGTTTCTAAGTGTGGCAGTGGCTAGAGTAGAGTGAGCAAAGGACAGAGAGAGTGGCAGGGGATGAGATTAGAGAGGGAGCCAGTGGCCAGATAATGTTGGTTCTGTAGCGTTTTGGAATTTGTTCTACCTGGGTTTTCAAAAGAGGTGTGTGATCTGACTTATAGTTTTAAAAGATCACTGTGTTTTAAAAAGGATCTGTTCTTTGGAGAATAGACTGAAGGTGAAAGATGAGCAAGAGTGCCAACACAGACCTGTTAGAACATTGCTGCAACAGTCAGATAAGAGGTAATGGTGATTTGGAGCATTAGCAATGACTATGTTGAGAAATGATAGAATTATGGACCTCTTTTGAAGTTGATAGGCTTTGATATAAGGAATAAAGGAAAGGAAAGTGGGGGAGTCAAGGATGATTCCAAGATGTGTAGCTTGAGAAATTAGGTGAATAGTCATGCAGTTTATAGAGATGAGAAAGACTAGGAGTAGAGTTGATTGAGAGAATAGAGAGATTTGATATTTCAGTTTGAGAAATGTTAAATTTGAATCATTCGTTAGGCAATGAGGTAGAGATAATCAAATAAGCAATTGGATATATGAATCTGGAGAGATTGGGACTGGCCATTTAAATTATAATTTGTGTATGATATCATGATAGTACGGTTTAGCAGTTTATACTTCATAGAGTTGCTTTGTGAATCAGAATTAAAATTCAGCATTTTAAAAAATTTGTGAATTAGATCATATTTGGTTTTGTTTTCAGTAGATAAATAATGTTGTAGAGACTCCAGTATGGCTATTCATGTTTGCATATGTTATTTTCCCCTTTTTAATCTTCTGACAAAAGTGAGGAGCTTTTTATATCTCTTTAGCATCATAAGTCAAAGAAGTTATGTTACTTCCAATAATTATAACCCCAAACTTCTCCTTGAGTTTATCAGAGTATCTTCAAGAAAGAATAAAACATTCATTTTACAAAGGGTATATAATTCCAAGTTTTAATTATAAAATAAATTAAAATTTAAACTGTGATATAGAAAGATCTCTTAGTAAGATAGAAGTATCTTCCTAAAATGTATTATTATATCAGTATCTCTGCATTTATTACAAATGATGAGATGGATCTTTATTGATATGAAAAGATATCTGAGGTGTACCTTTGAGCAGGGTAAAAGACTTACTCTCTTTTCCATTATTGTCTGATCCACTTGATATAAAAAATAAAATTTTTATTGATCTCGTTGATGAAGTACTCTACCAAGGTTTCCAAGAATTTAAAACATTGAAACTTGTCTCTATAAAGATTAAAGAAAAACAGATCAGTGGCTGCTGAGGTTGGAGTAGGAGTTGACTATAAACAAGCAAGAGGGATTTTGGGGTGTGATAGAACATTCTATATCTTGATCATGGTGGTGGTTGCATAATTACATGTATTCATTGATACTTAGAGAACTGTTTATTCAAATAAAACCCTTGTCTTCGGGTAGGAAGGATTATGATTGTATTCTGTTTTCATTTCTTGTGTCCCCTCTTTTTTAAAATAAATAATGAATATACATTTTTTTAAAGAAATGTAGAACAAAGTTCTTGTGAAAAAGAAAACAAATGGTCTTTCTTGAAAGCCAAATCTGTTAAATTAACTCACAGCTGAAAATAAAGCTGTGTTTTCTATAGCAACATTAAGTGATTGTTTTTATTTCTTTTACTGTCAATGGGTAATTTTTACAAAGTTTTGGGGGAGTTTTCTTTTCGTTTGTTTTGGCATTTGATTTTCGTTTTATAGTATAGATATAAGAGTCAAATTTCTTAAGATACCAGTCAGAACACAAAGCTTTGCCATGAACTCCAGACTTAGGAAGAAATAGAATTTACACAGCGTTCCTTTCATTCTGGAAGGCCGTGGATGTGTGGTGTCATTTTTCAGACTGTTGTGAAGTGGTGTTTTCTTACATTCTTTGGCTTACACCTCTCCTGGGAATGGGTATGTAAAAAATGCTTTGAACTTTTCATTTAGGAATTAAGTGTGGAAAGAAAACAATTTTTTTTCATCTTCCTTTTCTAAAAGTTAATTGTATGTATCTACAAAGGAATAAATAAAATGGAAATATTAAAAGTTATATCTCAGTCTCATAGGACTATTGAGGTAGTATGGTAATGTATATATGAAAATGTTAACTTTTTCATTAAATATTATAATGTTTCTTTTGTACAGTACATTGTACAGTACAAAAGCAATACAGTGAAATCCAATTCTGATTATTCAGTGGGAATAAATCTATGACTATTTGAGTTTGAACATGTGTGAAAAGAAAAGGGAAAGGATTTCTGTTTTCTGTTTTTGCCGTTTTCCCTATTCAGTTTTGATATTTGATAATAGTATAAATCTGCAATTGGGAAAATCGACCAGTACACAATTCGAGTTCATTGTGATTATTTGTAGTTGCAATTGTTGCTATTATGAAGAAAGTTAAGTTGATTGTACATTAAGTATAGACTTTTACAAATAATTTTATTATTATATTATAATATTTTAATATTATTTTATATTTTATATTTAGTTGATGTGCTAAAGAAAATTGACATACCATCTGTCTTTATTGGTGAATCATCAGCTAATTCCCTGAAGGATGAATTCATATATGAAAAAGGGTAAGTAATGGATATAAAAAATAACTATATAGATTAAATTACTAGTTAGTTATAATCAAGGTTATGTTGTAGAATGAATTCTATTCTAAATGATTTCTTGTCATTGTTATTTTTAAGACTTACCGTGTTATACTATTTCTTCTGTGAATCATTACATATTGAAAATATATTCACACTAGTGAACTTTAGGCACCATATTACGAAAAAGATAACAAAACTTTATAGTTTAATCAAAATATTGATATTTAGAAAGAAGTGATTTATATAACACTTTTTATTAAGACATGTTTATATTTTATTAAAAAGAAATTTGTTATTTTATAAACACAGAATCCAAAACACAGTGTATTAAGTGATTAACTTTTACAGAGACAAAAAATTCGTTAACAGGTTTTAAAAGTTTGACTTATAATAAAAACTTCTATGTGGAATTTCTCTTCAAAATCTCATTATCAGGGTGACATAGACTAAAAAATAACTTACGGCATAGCTGTCTCATCTAATATAGAAAATACTGCAGTCAACACTTCAGGGCTTCTTTCATGACATAGATCTCCAAAATGTAGAGGGTGGGAACAGACTTGAGGAAGAGAAACAATAACAATGTTAATAATAAATGCAGTAATATTTATTGAGTATTTAGCAAGTGCCAGGCACTCAACAAACCAAGAGTTATATTTGTTGTCCATTTAATTCTCACAGTAGCCTAGAGGTAATTATAATCTCTTACTATCTACATTTGCCAAGAGAGAAAACCAGTACAATAAAATCCAATTCTGGTTATTCAGTGGGAATAAATCTATTAATATTTGAGTTTGAACATGCATAAAAAAGGGAAAGGTTTTCTGTTTCCTGTTGTTGCCATTTTCCCTATTCAGTTTTGATATTTGAAATACTGTTCACATATATATGCCCAGAACATCTTTATTACTTTAGGGACGGAATTTTAGATGTTGTACTAAAATTAGTTAATCAAGATGCTATTTTGTCAGCCATTTTTGTATAGTTAATAGCGAGTGAGAATTAATACTTGCTTTTACCTCAATATTGTTCCATCATTAGAAAAATTCTGTATATTTTAATATATTTTTAAAGTCTTTTTTTTGTTTTTAATTATAAAATCATACATTTTAAAATTAAAAAGTAATACATGTTGGTAAAATACGGAACAGTTCAGAAATATAAAGCATTTAAATGAAAGTTTCTGTGATGCTATTCTCTAACAATAGCTACTGTTTTAAGAAAGCTTTTAATTTTTTCCTCATATTGATACATTAATTAGTGATAATGTACTCATAAAAGAGAAATATAAAATACATAATATTTTGTAACATTCTTTATTTACTTAATATTTAGGCCCTTTGCATATTAATACAAGCCCACAAATTTCCTTATCCCAGGTCTTGGGACAAATGTATTGTGTAATTGAAAATTTTTCACATTTTTAAAAGTCAAGTAACATTCCAAATAGGATTTGAGGGAGCATCCCATAATCAAATTATATATATCTGCAATGAATGTATGAGTATTTTATCATGTCGGTTCAGTCCAGATTGACTGTCACATGAATTGCAAACATTATTTTAAAAGCTTTATAGGTTTCTGAATTGTGCGTAAGGGAATGTAAACCTGTACGTACATACAGATCTGCCTCATACATTTGCCGGTTGGCCGGCGGCCTCCCTTCTGACCTACATTACCTACCTGCCTGCCCACTCCTTAATTTATTCTACTTTTTGTTATGGAAACTTTTAAACATTTAAAAGTAAAGAGTTGAGCATAATGAATTTTATCATTCAGTTTCAAAATTATCAACTCATGGCCAATTTTATTTGGACTATCTCTAGCTCCCTTTCACCTCCCTTTCTTCCATATACCATGATTATTTTGAAGCAAGTCCCAGATATCCCATCATTTTAACTATAAATGATCTCAGAATATATCACTAGAAGATAAGATTTTATATAAAAAACATAACTATTATTATACCTTTTTAAAAAAGTAAACATTAATTCAATATCAAAACGTATTTGTCTTCAGATTTTCCCATCTGTCTGAAATTTTTTTTTTTAATTCAAATACTGTCTATATATTGCAATGGTTCCTATGTCTTCAGTTTCTTTTAATTTGTCTTGTAAAATTTTACCACATTCTTGACTTTTCTGAATGAATCCTTAGAGATTTGGTCTAGAATATTTCTTTGTTATTTTTTTTTTCCCTTTAAGTTGCTAATTAGAGCTCAAGGTTTATTCTAATTCAACTGTTGTTAGAAGGCCAGGAGGATAAGTAAGGCAAGAATACTTTATATTAGCAATCATTGATCATTGCCTCCTCTTCTTCCTCCCCCTCTCTCCTCCTCTCATCCCTTTTCCTCCTGCCCACCTTTCCGCCCTTCTTTATTTTCTCATGGTCTTATTTTCTCTTTTGAAAGTGAGGAGCTAGAACAAACAATCCTTGAAGTTCCTTTCAACTCTAGATTCTCCATTTTCTCTCCCATGTTTAGGGACTCTAGTTTTTCATATTTTGTGCCTCGCACCAGGCACAGTGACTACATCAAGGAGATAATAAGTAAATGTTGATGAAATTAAACTGCTGTTGTGCTGCCTTAGGATTCTTCAAAATCAGAGCATTGTGCTGGCAGTAAAACAAGGTTTACCACAAATAAAGACACAGGTTCAGAAATGGGCCTATCTAGTGAATTGTGTAGAGTATTTGGTAAGGTATCTAACTGACAGCTTTGTCTGAAAGGGGCAAGTTCAGGCAAGTAAGTTTAGGCGTAGACACCCAGTTTGAAATTAGTCCTGGAGTTCGTGGAAAGTAGAATAAGACACTATTTCATCAGTTGTTTAGGACTTTACTTCATTGATTAAATCTTAGCTGCAGAGCTCATGCAGTATACTGTATTTTGGGGTGGACATGTATGTAGTGTGCTAAGATACTTAGTAAAGTTGTTTGAATATCTCCTTTTTCAAATTCAGATGGATCTGGGATTAGGACGGGGATGTATCTGCAGGTTCAGTTGTGAGAGTCTGGACAGATAGAAGAAATAGAAATAAAACTAGAGGACTGGTATTCTGTTATAATTCCCCTCCCTGTATCATCACTGTCACCCCTCCCACCATTAGCAATTTGGTTAAAAAAAAGCACTATATTGAATGTACATTTGGATTCTGGTTTCTGATGCTAAAACCTTCTACCAGTTGTAGACCCTTTAAAAATCCTCACGGTACACTAAAATGGTTTGAGATGTAACAGGCAGCAATTAATAGGACATGTAGAACATTAGATTTCGAACCCAGGTCTATGAATTCTAACATGCTTACTAGAAAATTGTGGAATTGATTCTATTTCTTTTGTTACACACAATAAGTTTCCAATAAAGTCTCTAATTTCTAGTTCACTGGGCCTTCCTGCTTTCTTCTTTAGTTTACTTCTTCTCACCTAGCAGTTTTTTTATTTCTGAGCAGTCCTCAGACTTGTTTCAGGAAAAATAACACTTGCCACAGTGTTTATTTTTATATTTCATTCAGGCCAAATGTATCTTAGGAATTGGAGAAGAAAAAACAATATAAGAGTTGTAAGCTTTTTTATTGCTGAGATATTTAGGTGCTACATGGGTTGAATTTAGAATACTAAGTAGACAGGTTTCTAAACCCTAACAACGTTAACTTACAGCAGGTTGGCAGAGGTGGTGTAGGGAGTTTGCTGAGGATCAGCATCTCACAGAAAGGCTCTTCTACTTAAAAGCAAGGCTTCTGTTACTGTATCTCAGCCCTGACTGGGGGTGGTTTCAGAGAGTTTGTGCCAAGAACAAGGACATTATTTACCAAGCTGGCCTCATGCTGAGAGATGTTCCTAAATAGAGCAGCCTAGGCCCTGCTTTTCTCTTTTATATGCTGATGATATATCAGTCACTTTAGTATTTTATGTAAAGTTACAAAAATACATTAATTTTTTATCACCCCCTATTCTTGAAAGTGATTGAAGTAAAAAGCTACTTTTATTCTAGCAATCTTAGCAGGTTTTTGAAGAATATAATTTAAATAATTTAAACTGGGGAGAAATTCCTGGTATTCACTTTTTTGTTTGTTTTGTTTCTGGTGAAGCTTGATATAATTCCTTGGATGCAAATATAATAAATAATAGCATGAAAACTTAAAAATTGCTTTAGAATAGAAATAATTGGCTTTCATGTTATTTTTTCTTAAGTAATATGATATCCTAAGTATCTCTGTATAGGAAAAGGAGTCACCCTATCGTTATTTTTATTTATAAAATTGAGAGTTTTTGTTTTGCATTTAACCCTTGTATTATGAAGTACCTGGCTTCCCTACCTAAAAAAAATAACCCAGCAAAGTAGTGTTGCTAGCACCATACTAGTCGCATAGCACAATAGTACAATGGAGAAATCAGTCATATTACTGACCAGTTTACAGAACCTTCCCTAGACTGAAGATATTTTCTAATGAAGAATTTTGCTGCCATGTAAAATTTGCTCATGCAACACAGAGTGTGTCTATTTTGATTGCAGTTAAGCAATGGAGAAGATGGAGAGTAGAGAAGAAGCTACAATTCCTGTGAATTTCTTTACCAGTTTTCTACTTCATTTCTCAAAGAATATAGCATATGGGGGCTGTGTCCATTGTATCTGGTACAGCAAGTTCATGTAAAGTATGTAGGGAGCTGGGAATATATTTTCATCAATGGTGGCTCTAGAGTTTTTCTGTAGGAGGAACTGATGAACAGTAATTTGGTTGTGTTGGAAGTTCTTGTTTATATACTACCCAAGATATTGCCATTTTTTAAATGCTACTTTTGTGTGTAAAATGTGCATACTTTTGCCCAGGTTACTAAATTCAGTAAATAACATGTTTCCAGGATAGACATAGTAAGTATTGATTGGCTGATTTACTCTACGCAGTCTAGAAGCTTCTTTTAATTGTATAGGCAAATTATTTTGACAAATATGTAAAATAGACTTGAAGTTGAAAAAAATTATCTCTTAAGTTATTGGAAATCATATATTAGAAAATGAGATGTGTCTCATGGATTGAATTATAATGTCTAAATTCTTTTTTTAAAAAAACCTTTTTTTTTTATTAGTGTCATCATTTGGCAGCTCTTAATATTTCTCATTTATTAATCTTTGTTTTCTTCCAGGGGCCATGTTATCTTAGTTCCAGAATTTAGTCTTCCGCTGGAGTACTACCTAATCCCCTTCCTCATCATAGTTGGCATCTGTCTCATCTTGATAGTCATTTTCATGGTAGGTAAATTAATTTTAATACTTAAAAAAGTGGTATACATAGCTCTAAAGCAATGATCCCCAACCTTTTTGGTACCAGGGACCAGTGCTCCTAAGATTCCTAAGATTCCTAAGGAATAGATTAGGATAAGATTCCTAAGTTATAAGAATCTTATTAGCCTGATAGTCTGAGATGGAGCTAAGGTGGTGATGCTAGCGCTGGGGAGTAGCTACACATACAGATCCAGCTTCACTCACTCACCCGCCGCTCACCTGTTGTGTGGTTCCATTCCTAGCAGGCCACAGTCTTTGGCTCTGGGGTTGGGGGTTCTTTTCTCTGAAAAACATCATATTGAGTGAGAGAAATTTTACATAAAAGAGTATTCTATAAGTCCATTTATATGACTGCTTCTGGAAAAGGCAAAATAGTCTGTACAAAAAAAAAAATCAGAACAATGATTGCTTCTGGGTGCCTAGGGAGGAGTAAGGCATTTATTGAGAAGGATATGAGAGAACTTTTAGGGGTTTGAGTCATGTTATCTTAAGAGAAGTTTGGATTATATTAATGTCAGAATCATCAAATTGTATACTTAAATTTTGTTTACTTTGTTGTATTTAAATTTTACCTAAGAAAAGATAATTAAAAAAATTAAACTCTAAGTAATGATAAGCATGTGAAGTATTTGGGGAAAGTATACTCATTCCTGCAACTTAATTTTGTAAAAAATTAAGAGTAAAAAATGTATCGCTGTGTAGTGGGATGGATAGATATGTGATAAATAGTACAGTCAAATGTTAATTGTAGGATCTTGGTAGTGGATATGTGAGTATTTATTTTAAAATTCTTTAACTCTTCTCAATGTTTAAAATTTTTCATATTAAAATGTAAGTTAAAAAAAATAGTATGAAGGCTTGAGGTTAAGGGGAGTGACATATTATTTCTCCAAAATAGTGGTTACCAAAGTATGGTCCCAGGACTCTTAGTGGAACTGTGAAGTCAAGTTATATTTACATAATAATAGTAAGATATTATTTGCCTTTATCACTGTCATTCTCTCAGGGTTTATAGTGGAGGTTTCTAGAAGTTATTTGGTATGTGCTAAACAAATTGAAGGCAGAAGCAGATATAAGACTCTCTCTGTATTCTATTAAGATAGATATTAAGAGAATTGCAAAGATATAAAACAATTCCATTATTCTCACTCTTTTGTATATTTTTCATGAAGAATATTTCTATCACATACAAAGAGTTTATTATTGTATTGAATTTATAGATTAATTTAAATATCAAATGCCATCTTTGAAATGTTCAGTCCTCTGTGATGCTATGGTGTTTCTCTTTATTTAATTAGGTCTTTCATATCTATCAGTTTAGTTTTTTTTTTCTGTAATCATTTTGCGTATCTCTTGTTAGACTTTTGAAATTGTATTTTCTAATTGGTTTTTACTAGGCCATAAGAACATTCTTGACTTTTTTTACAATAAACTTGGTTTTGTAATAACATTTACAGAAAAATTGCAAAGAAGAGAGTTCCTATACATTTCTCACGTAGTTTCCCCATTGTTAACATTTTATATTACCATGGTACATTTGTCAAAGCTAAGAAACTGACATTGGTACATTCCTAGTAGCTAAACCCCAGACTTTCACCAGTTTTTCCATTCATGTACCCTTTTCCAGGTACCCCGTCGTATTTAGTTATCATGTCTTCCTACTCTCCTCTGATCTACGGCAGTTTCTCAGTCATATTTTTCATGACCTTGACAGTCTTAAGGAGTCCTGTCCAGGTATCCTATAGAATGTTTTTCTTATGGTTAGACTGGATTATAGGTTTTTCAAAAAGAATCTCAGAGGTGAAATGCCCTTTTTATTATATTATGTCAGAGGGTACGTGATATCTGCATAATATCATTGATGATGTTAACCTTTCTTCCTTGGTTAATATAATGTTTGCCAGATTTCTTTACTATAAAGTTAATATTTTTCTCTTTATTCTATTCTTCCTTGGAAGTGAGGCAGTAAATATAGCCCACCCTAAAGGTGGAATAGGGCAGGAATTAAGCTTCACTTCCTGGGGGTGGGAAGGAATATCTACATATAACAATTAAAATTCTTTTGTAAGGAAGATTCATCTCTCCTTGGCATTTGTTTGTTTGTTTATCTGTCTATCTTTCTATCCATCCATCCATCCATCCACCCATCCAATCATTTATTTATATGAATAGGTACTCATGTATGTTTATTTTATACTTTGGGTTATTATCCAGTACTACATTATTTATTTTTGTTGTTTAAATTGTTTGAGCTATTGGGAACACTGTTAAACTTGCTCCTGTGTTTCTCTCATTTGAGCCATCCTTTAGTTTTTTAAGCACTCCTTTAGTGTCCGGTACTATAAACTTTGTCTCATCTTATATTTGTCTTGCCCTCACCTAGGGTCAGACATTTCTCTAAGGAGCCCTGGTTTCTTTATTCAGGAGTTTTATGTAGAAACCATGATTTGGACAATATTGATTTTTATATATGGATTTTGTATCTGTAAACTTGCTGAATGAATTCTCCTATTCTGATAATTTGAATTTGTTGATTCTCTTGGGTTTTTAGTGTCGAAGCAAGGGGAAGTTTATAAAGTTAGAACAACAAACAAACCAAAAATACCCTTGGCAAACAGTGAATAGAGTAAATACAGTTAAGCTAATAATGATTATTGACTAAAAACTTAAAATAAATATCATTAAATGGTAAATTTTTAGAAGCCTTCCCTTGAAAGGCAGGAACAAAAAAAAAAGGATGCCTGTTGTTGTACCTTCTATTAGCATTGTGCTATATTTTCTGGTAAAAAAAAAACAAAAAACAAAAAACAACAAAAAAAATAGTACAAGGATTAAAAATAAGAAAACCAAAATTTTATTTCCTTTTTTTTTTTTTAAATAATGAGTGGATGCTGAATTGTGTCTTTCTTCTATCTGTTGTAATGGTCATTGGTTTTTCTTCTGTTCTTATGTTGGATTACATTAATTTGTTTTGTAAACTTAAAAATTCTTATGTTTGGAGGATTAACTCTATTGGATTATTGTGTATAAATTTTATCTTTTTATCTTGGATTATTCAGACTTCTAATATGGGTCAGTTTTACACTTGGACATAGATGCAAAAATTCTAAATAAAATATTAGCAATCTGAGTATCTAGGTAAGAGAAAATTGGTTTTATGGAGCTGGAATGATCTTGACATCAGAACTAGACAATCCCCCCGAGTACTGTTGGTAGCAACGTTAAATGGAGCAGCCACTATGGCAATTCTTCAAAGATTTAAATGTGAATTACCATATTATCTAGCATTTCCTCTTCTGGGTATATACTCAAAATAATTGAAAGCAGGGAGTCGGTACTATTTGCAGTAGCCAAAGGTGGAAGCAAGCCAATTATCTATCAATGGATGAATAGGTAAACAAAATGTGATGTATATACATACAGTGGAATGTTATTCAGCCTTAAAAAGGAAGGAAGTTCTGACACATGCTGCAACATAGATGGACCTTGAGGACATTATGCTAAATGAATAAGCCAGTCACAAATACTGAATGATTCTATTTATATGTGGTATCAAGAATAGTCAGATTCAGAGACATAAAGTAGAATGGTAGTTGTAGGTGTTAGAAGGCGAGGGGGATGGGCAATTATTGTTTAATGGGTACAGAGTTTCAGTTTTGCAAGATGAAAAGAGTTTTATGGTTGGTGGTGATATCACAACATCTGCATGTATTTAGTGCCACAGACTATACATTTAACATAAAAATATCTAGCCCCATAAAATTGAAGTTTCCCCTTATTTTCTATTTTCTAAGATAGTTTTTTTTTTATAAAATTGGAGTTATCTATTACTTGACTTTGGTGAAGGTTGTCTATAAAATCATGTAAGTCTGCTGACTTATTTCATAGTTACGTGGACATTCAGATGATGGTCTACTTCATATTACATTATATTTTTAATAAATTGACAAAATGATTTATAATAGTTATATATATAAGAATGTAAAGAGAATTTCTACTATATATGGAATGAATTCTCTATTTTATTTTTTGAATTCTCTTTATTTATATCCATGTGTGCCTTAACACAGTGCTGTAAGAAGTTTATCTGTTTTTACTTTTAAAGGAGTAGATTTTGAGGTTTTCTTCTCCTTTTATTCAACAAATATTTATTCTGGACCTATGATGAACTAGGCACTGCTCTAGGTTCTGAAGAGTCATCATGGAATAAAATAGGTAAAAATCCCTGATGTCAAACAGCTTACATCTAATGCAACTTATATTCTAAAGTCTTCACTTTAGATTATCTGTCTAAATTTATCTATCATGAATTTCTGCTCTTAGCATAATTATTTGTTTCTTCTACTTTGTTCAGATATGTTGTTTTTCTTTTTCTAGGTTGTTCAGCTGAATGCTTAATTAATTTTTTCTTTCTAGTAAATACATTTGGGTTATAAATTTTAATAATCACTTTAGCTGTTACTCAGATTTTCATGAAGAATATTTTTTTTATTTTAAGTTAAAATTTTTTTCATTCTTTTATATATATGTTTCTTTTCCACTCTTGATGTCTCCACCTGTATGGAAGGGGAACTCAATTACTATAACTCCTAGCCCTTGCCTACCTACCCCTTCACTCACTTGATCTTAGGGGAGATAGAGTATATTATCTGTGTGGTACATTTGAGAAGAATAAATTATGGCATGTTTGACTCAGCTCCACCCTTCTCCTGGGACCATATTGTTTTTCCTATTTCTAATTCAGTTGTATTGTGGTCAGAAAACATTTATGTTATGGATCATTTTGTTATTTTCAAAGATATGGTTTTTGTTTATATTTTTTAATTATACCCCATGTGTGTAAAAAGAACTGTGGCATGCAATCTTCCATATATGTCCACTTATTTGAGCCTGTGCATTTATTTTTGTTTTACCTGCTTTTTTTTTACTATGTTTAAAACCGCTTTATCGAAATATTCATATAACATAAAATTGACCTATTTAGAGAGTACAGTTCAATAGGTTATAGCATATTTTTAGAATTGTGCAGTCATCACAATTATGGCTTTTTGCACTAAAAAACCAAAACTAAAGCAGTGCTAAGAAATAGAACAATATTGTGAGCCACAGTTTATTGCAATTTAAAATTTTCTGCTAGCCAAATTAAAAAGGTAAAAAGAAAGAGGTGAGATTAATTTAAATACTATATTTAATCTAAATTTTAAGCATATTCCAACAGTCAGTTAATATAAATAATTGTAAAATATGTTTTGCATTCTTTTTGTACTCAGTTTTTATAATCTGGTATGTATTTTATACTTTTATAACAAATCTCAGTTGAGACCAGCCACATTTTAAATGCTTGGAGCAACATGTACATGCAACATATAGACATATAGCATAGGTCTATAATCTTGCAATTTTTGTCTGCTTGAGCTACAAATTACTGAGCTTGTAAACTGTGCTTTCTCATAATTTTGTCATTTTCTAGGTGAAATGTCCTTCTTATCATTGTTATAACTATCTCCTAATGATGATTTTTGTTTTAAATTCTATTTTACTTGATATACCATCACAAGTATTGCATGATATATCTTTATCCCTTTATTTTTTTCCTTTATTTTTGTCTGGATATGTTAAATTTTAATCTTGTGTCCTGTAAATGGCTAATAGTTAGATTTTTTTTCTTTATCCAAAATGATTCACTCTTTTAAAAAAAACTGATGAATTTAATCCATTTATATTTTTGTAATTATATATTTAGACTTATTTCTGTTGCTTGCTTTTTATTGTTTTTTTTTTCTTCTATGAAAATTTGGGCTGCTCACCTTTTACTTATTCTGATTCACTCTCAGTCACTTTCTTCTCTCTCCCCTACTAGTGTGAAAGCTTACATTATATTGTTATACTAATGGTCACTGTTAATTTTTTTAAAAAGTATTTATTGATGTATGTTTAACATGGACTAAGCTGTACATATTTAATTATGTAATTTAGCAAATTTTAATATATAAATCTGTAAAACCACCACCACAGTCAAGATAATGAAATATCAGTCAGCTCAAAAAGTTTTCTCATGTTCTTTGGTAGTCTCTCTTTCTAACCCCTTCCAATTACCCAATTTCCCCTTCATGTCCCACTCACCCCCTTCGCTAGACTAGGCAACCAAAGATCCGCTTTTGGTCACTATTGATTTTTTTCATCTTTATACATGGAATCATCAGTTATGTACTCCAAGTCTGCCTTCTTTCTTGCAGAATAATTATTGTGAGATTCATATATGTTAATATACATTGATTATTCATTTTTTTATTGCCAAGTTATATTCCACTGTATGAATATATCAGTTTTGTTTATCCATTTATCTGTTAATGGACATTTAGGTTGCTTTTGGTTTTTGGCTGTTGCAAATATAGCTGACAAGAACATTTGTATACAAATTGTTGTTTGGATATGTGTTTTCATTTCTATTGGGTAAATATAGGGCAGAGTGGGATGGTTGGGTTATATGGTAAATGTGTGTTTCAATTTGTAAGAAACCAACCACCAAAATGTTTTTCAACATGGCAGTACCATTTTATAAAGTTAACCATTAGTGTATCAGAATGCCAGTTTCTCCATTTCCTTGCCAATAGTTCATATAGTCTTTTTAATTTTAGCCATTCTAATAGGTGTATTGTGATAGTTGTAATTTGAATTTTTGTTTTCCTGTTGACTACTTTATTGAATGTCTCTTCAAGTGCTTTTTTGTCATCTGAATATCTTCGGTGGTGAAGTATTTATTCAAATATTTTGCTCATTTTTTTGTTTTGGTTTACTTGTTTTCTTGTTATTGAGTTTTGAGTTCTTTTTCTGTTCTGGATACAAATCCCTTATCAGATGTGCAGTTTGCAAATATTTTTCCCCAGTCTATGACTTGTCTTTTATTGTTTAACTGTCATTTGAGAATGGAAATTCTTAACATTGATATAGTAAAATTTGTCAGAATTTTCCTTTATTGATATTACTTTTAGCATTTGATTCTAGGCCTGTGGGTTTCCTTTTTATTCTTGCAAGCATAGTAATTTATAGTTTAAAAATCATTTGTATGTTATCCAACATATCTGAATATTTGTAGTAGAGATGTTCTTTATTTCCTGCTAGAACTGAAAGTGCAGTGTCTAATAAGTGTATGTTTGAAATTTTTTTTAGTTCATAACTTATAGGTATTTCAACCCTCTCCTTCTTGACCCAGTGGAGTCTTTGTAATCTATAGTTTACCATTTGTATGTTTGCAAACAAATAGTTATATGTTATTTATAATGTTTCTGTCAGGGTAAATTAAAGATAATTTAGATCAATGAATAAAAATTTAAAGGATAATTTAATGGTAAAATTAATCACTAATGTAATTTAATGCTTTAATAATATTGCCATTAAATTCCTTAAGTAAATAGAACTGGTTTGCAGCAGTTATCCAGATACTTAAGATATTGGTTATTTTAATGGCATTTTCTGTTTTCATGTTTAATATATGATTCCTTTTTTTCCTTTTTACTTTTAGATCACAAAATTTGTCCAGGATAGACATAGAGCTAGAAGAAACAGACTTCATAAAGATCAACTTAAGAAGCTCCCTATACATAAATTCAAAAAAGGTAAGTGAATAATTTTAGTTTATCAATAATTATTCTTGATTCATTTAAGAACACATGATGACCATATTCTTAATCCTACCTTTTGAAATCTTTGCCATGCAGTATGCCTAACATTCAGTTCATGAATGTGTAAATGTTAGGGATGGTCTTTTGCTATGGGGTATCCTAGTAAAGGCAAGAATGGTCTGCAGCGAATTTAAAAACAATAATGAAACTGTCCCAAATGCTTTTTATTATAACCATGTGCCAGTAGTTCTAAACATAAGTGGATAAACTTCTCCTTTGTACTAGGGTGGTCTTCTCCCACTGACCTCCCCACTCTCTCTCCCACCACACACCAATGTATTATTAACATTGCATTAACAAAACACATAGGTAACTATTATGTGTCAGTATTATCTCATTTAATTTTTACATTTCTATGAAATGGGTACTATAGTGAATATTATAGATGAAGAATAGAGAGTCTGAAAGGCAAAAAACTTATCTCACACAGCTAGTACTGACAGAGATAGAGAGGGGTGTGGGTATAGTACTCTAGCCAGAACAGTTTCTCCTACCTATGATTTAGTGAATTTAGTGCAGGAACATTCTTGTTAATTTTTTTTGGCTAGTAGTGCCTACACTTTTCAATTTCATTTTTATGCCAGTAAAAATATTCTGTTGGTTAATTCAGCAGAGAAAATGCAAAGATAATGGAAAGGAGAAATAGAGAAAAAGTCATTAAAACAGTTCTGCCAGTTTTATTTTCCAAGTAATAAAATGTTTTAAAAACCAGCCATTTACATTATAATAACCATTATTTTATTAAAAACATAAAATTTAACAACAAAAAAAGAGAAAAAATTATATGTTAAAAGAAACAAATAAAGACAGTTAAAAATGCTCTATACTGTCATCATACAGTGAATAGTAAGTAAAAACTATTCATAGACCAGAAGCAGTTTGAGGACTGGCTGTGGGAATCACTTCTTTAGGCTCCATTTTGTGTATTTATTTGTGTTTCCTAAACCCTGAAATGATATTGATATTGTCCTAGGATAAAACAGGCATGCATAGTTGGTTCTTCCTCTGAGTAAGTCAAGTAGCCATTGTAGGAATTTGAACAGAGTTGAGATAAGGTTTAAGTGAAATATTAAAAGGATTTTTTAGCTGTCACTGTTAAAAATAGGGTATAGAGGGCTCCAGGGTATGAGCAGAGAGTCCAGAATAGACTATTGTGGTAATCGAAGTGAGATATGAATGTGGCTTGGGTAGGGTGCTAGCAATGGAGGAGATGAAGAAATCTTAAAGTTTGGATGTATTTGGAAGATAGAATACATTGGATTTACTGGTAGACTGGATGTAGGGAGTTGAAACAAGGATAAATGTAGAATTTTTGGTCTCAGCAAAGGAAGGATGGCATTGCCTTAAATAGAAATAAAGATGGTTAATAAGTGGTGGAGCAGGTTTTGGAGGAAAATTTGGGAAATAAATTTTGGATATGTGGGATTTCAGATGTCTGCTAGTCATTATAAATGAGTCTATCGTTTAAGAGAGAGTCCTGAACTGAAATTATTGATACAAAGATGTATTTAAGTCATGAGACTAGATGAGATTGCCAAGAGAATGAGAATAGAAAGAGGAAATCAGCAGTGAGACTGAGGAGTATGCAGTTATATAAGCGGAAAATCAGAAGAGAGTGGTTCACTAGAAACCAAGTGATACAGATCTATCAAGGAGCAAGGAGTGATCACCTCTGTCAAGTAGTCCTGATAGATAAGTAAGGTGAGCGTGATAGTTGACCATTAGAGGTTGTTATCTTGATGAGCAGTTTTGGCAGAGCAGTTTCAACAGGAAAACAAAAACTCAGTAGGAGAGGAAACACAATCATAATTGAAGGTGAGGATAGGAGAGGAGATGTTGGAGATTTAAGAACAGAGAACGGTATAAAATATTATTCTAAAATGGACTAGGGAAATGTAGCATGACTGCTTGGCAGCTTGAACCTCCTTATTTAAGGTTCATAGTTGTAAACCAGTCAGCATAACTGATTTTTCTCTAGCCATGTTTACCTGGATGCATGGAGTTTATCCTTACTATCCCTTTTTGAAAAGTGTGAAGTATAATACGTACGCAGAAAAGTATATAACGTATGTTTCTGGAACCATCCTGTTTAAGTAATAAAACATTACTGGTATTCCAGAGACTACCATTTCTCTTTCTAGATCATAATCATTTTTTCCTCACTGGAAGTAATCACTATTCTAGCTTATAATAATAATTTCATTGCTTTTAAGTTTTACTGCCTACATATGCATTCCAAAACAATATGATCTAAT